>SJYT01056847.1:0-34773 GCA_006410635.1 Cephalophus harveyi
ACAAGGACATTCCCCAAAAGTGCCTTTGGGGAATGGGTAGAATGGGGTGTAAAGAAGTATTTTCACTTGTTTTTCTGTGGCTGTCTACATTGTTTTATAAATCCATACATATACATATGTAGACACTGATATGTATTTACAGTAAGCATATGTTACATATTATCTACATTCTACATGTTTACAAATACATGTATATTTCTATCATGTCTAGATATATTGATACTTTTTTTTTCAATAAGCATATTTTCATTCGTTACTTATGATGAAACAACCACCACAGAGCTGGAGTTGGCCCTTCACCAACTAAAGAAGCCCTTCAGCTTGCCCTAAACCCACTCTCTTCCTAACAGTTAGGAAGGTCTGGAACTGCTAACACACAGCTCAAGTGTTCAAAGGTCATTTACCATGTCGGGGAGAATGTGTGCCAGAACCAGAGGACAATAAAAAGTACATGTCATAATTAGCCTCCAATTAAAATAAATAAATTAATTTAAAAATAAAATAAAGAAGGGGGAGAAAAAAGTACATGTCCTAAGGCAGCATGTTAATGACCCAGCCCTTCCAGCCGTGTGGCACCCCTCAGTCCTTGATTCTGCTCTTTTATTAAGCAGTACCAGGTGCTGGCCCCTTGGCCGTGCCTGTGGGCACACTCCCTTTGAATCTGGGCCACTTAGCTGAAGCTAAGGAGGGGGAGAGCAAAGTACATGTCCTAAGGCAGCATGTTAATGACCCAGCCCTTCCAGCCGTGTGGCACCCCTCAGTCCTTGATTCTGCTCTTTTATTAAGCAGTACCAGGTGCTGGCCCCTTGGCCGTGCCTGTGGGCACACTCCCTTTGAATCTGGGCCACTTAGCTGAAGCTAAGGAGACATAGTACGAGTGGCCCTGGGACAGGGGCATGGGTTTGTAAGCATCCCAGAGTCCTCACAGTTCGCTGGATTATTTGAAAGGCCTGTTGGAACTGCTATAAGCTGAGTGTTTGCTGTGCTGCGCTCAGACGTGCTCAGTCATGTCCAACTCTTTGCGACCCTATGGACTGCAGCCCACCAGGCTTCTCTGCCCATGGCATTTTCCCAGCAAGAATATTGGAGCGGGTTGCCATTACCCACTCCAGGGATCTTCTGGGCCCAGGGACCGACCTGAATCTCCTGGGTCTCCTGTGGTGGCAGGTAGATTCTTTACCATTCATTGCACCATTTGGGAAGCCCAAGCTGAGTTTTCATGCTCCCCCAAATTCACATGTTAAAATCCTAACTGCCAATGTGATGGTATTTGGAAGTGAGGCCTTGGGGAGTAATTCAGTCAAGAGGGTGGAGTCCTCTCGAATGGTTTAGTGCCATTATAAGAGAGATCCCAGAGAGCTCCCCCCCCCATTTCTGTGATGTGAGGTTACAGCAAAAAGGGGGCTAAGGGCACACTTAGGCGTAAGGGAGCATTCTGGGGCTGGAGGATGCGGCTTCTTCTGGCAGGCCTCCCCAGCTCCTCCACTGCCCTGAGGACACGTAGGAACTCTGCTGATCCCACGCAGCTCATATGTCACTGGGCAGGAAAAAGGAACTGTAGGCGCATCAGAAGCAACAGTGGGCAGGCAAACAGATGGAAGAATAACGAGGTGTCATGTAGGTGTAAAAAGCTCCATGAACAGACACGAGTGCCCTGGGGCCACTGTATCATTGTGGCCAACACAATGACACAATAGGAGACACGTTTTATTAATAATTAACTTGGTATCCATGGGCACATGTTTTCTTTGTGGTGTAATTTCCCAATAGAAGACTTCATACGCCACCTTGGGATATGAGTCTCTCCCACTTATGTCTGTTGTACCTGTTTATCGCATCTATGATCACTTTCATCCCGTCATCACATCCATAAACCTTCTCGTATAAAAAGATGCCAGGTCAAGGTCAAAGAATGGCAGAGAACATGACCTCTAAAGCAGTTCCTTGGGCCCCCTCACATGCAAAAGCAACTAGCAAACTTCTTAGAATGAGAGCAAGACAATCAGATGCTGTTCCATGTAGGCCCCTCCCTTGTCTCACCACCCGCCCCATCCCTCCATGCACAGAGGAAGGATCCATGTGCCTCATTACCAAGCATCCCTGTAGCTGTGACTAGAATTCAAGCCAAACTGGCTGGTGCTGCTTTTTCCAGCCTTATACCTCACCTCATCCTAGGAAGAGCAACCATCAGTCAGGCATGAACCTCAGGCAGAGGCAGGTCAAGGGGCTTGCCTGGGGTCACTTGCCCTGTAAGCCTGTTGACCTTCCAGGCCTGGTATTTAGGCATCTCCCATCCAGCTATCCAACATTTATTGAGCATCTACTGGGAATTCTTCAGAGAATAAAAGACTCCGGTTGCTGTCCTTCTGCCAGAGCTTACAATCCAGTTGAGGAGGGTGGTAAGATATTAAATAAGAAAACGGGAGCAGAAAGCATATGGGGAAATGTCCTTCTCAGCCAGGTATGCAGTGCCTCTGCATTGGACTTGGTTACCTATTTCCTTTCACATTTTAGTTAAGTCTTCAGCTATCAACTCTTTAAATATTTTCTTGGGTCCTTTCTCTCTTTTCCTTCTGGGACCCCTATAATACAAATGTTGGTGTGTTTTTATGTTGTCCTGGAGACTGTCTTTGTTTCATTATTTTTTCTATATTTTGTGGCACTGATTTCCACCATTCTGTCTTCCAGAACTTCTCTCTCAGCTCCTCTGCTATTGATTCTTCTAGTGTATTATTCATCTCAGTTTGTTCTTTAGTTTTTCATTGGTAAACATTTCTTGCATCTTCTCCATTCTTTTTCTGAGATTCTGGATCAACTTCACTATCATTATTCTGAATTCTTTTTCTGAAAGACTGCCTATCTCCACTTCATTTAGTTGTTTTTCTGGGGTTTTATCATGTTCCTTCATCTGGAAGATAATCCTCTGTCTTTTCATTTTGATTAACTTTCCGGATTGTGTGGGTTTTGTTCTGCAGGCTGTGGGACTGTTGTTGTTCTTGCTTATTCTGTCTTCCCTCTGGTGAATGAGGCTATAAGAGGCTTGTGCAAGCTTCCTGATGAGAAAGACTGGTGGTGGAAAAAACTGAGTCTTGCTCTGATGGGCAGGACCATGCTCAGTAAAACTTTAATGCAGTTGTCTGCTGATGGGGGGGTGGGGGCGGCACTCTCCCTGTTAGTTGTTTGGCCTGAGGCGACCTTGCTGTGGAGTCTACGGGCTCTATGGTAGGGCTAATGGTGAACTCCAAGAGGGCTCACAGCAATGGGCACCTTCCAGGACTGCTGCTGCCAGTGCCCCTGTCCCCACAGTGAGCCACTGCCAACCCACGCCTCCACAGGAGACCCTCCAACACTAGCCGGTAGGTCTGGTTCAGTCTCCCGTGGGGTCACTGCTCCTTTCCCTTGGGTCTTGGTGTGCACAAGATTTTGTCTGTGCCCCCCAAGAGTGGAATCTGTTTCCCCCAGTCCTGTGGAAGTCCTGCAATCAAATCCCACCGGCCTTCAAAGTCTGATTCCCTGGGGATTCCCAGTCTCTTTGCCAGACACCTGGGCTGGGAAGCCTGATGTGGGGGCTCAGAACTTTCACAACAGTGGGAGAACTTCTTTGGTGTTATCATTCTCCAGTTTGTGAGCTGCCAACCCAGTGGGTTTGGGATTTGATTTTATCATGATTGTGCCCCCCTCCTTCTGTCTTGTTGAGGCTTCTCCTTTGTCTTTGGATGTGGGGTATCTTTTTTTGGTGGATTCAGCATCCTCCTATTGTAGGTTATTCAACAACTAGTTGCCCTGAATTCTCTTTACTGGAGTTGCTCTGACAGACAACTCCCATAATTCCCTTGCTGCTGCTGCTGCTAAGTCGCTTCAGTCGTGTCCGACTCTGTGCGACCCCAGAGACAGCAGCCCACCAGGCTCCCCCGTCCCTGGGACTCTCCAGGCAAGAACACTGGAGTGGGTTGCCATTTCCTTCTCCAATGCAAGAAGTGAAAAGTGAAAGTGAAGTCGCTCAGTCATGTCTGACTCTTCGTGACCCCATGGACTGCAGCCTACCAGGCTCCTCCATCCATGGGATTCTCCAGGCAAAAGTGCTGGAGTGGGGTGCCATTGCCTTCTCCCCATAATTCCCTTAGGCTTCCTTAATCCACTAACCTGTCTTTAATGTTCCTTCTTTCTATAGCCTGCACTGAGTATAAAAATGTGTGTGATTCTCAAATAAAAACCAGAGCCAGACCACCAGAGCCCCACAATGGGAGTGGGGGTGCTCACAGGGTTGAGGACGCAGCTCCTGCCCTAGGCTGTTTGTTCCAAGTTCTTATCTCCTCCCTGCCCGACCCCCTTCTGACATCTGAGACCTAACCCCAAGGGTGGCCAGAGTGCAAGGGGCAGGGGTCCCACTGTGACCTGAGCCCAAGCCCAGCTGCAGCCTCCTGGAGGGGCCAGGAAACATTCCTCGCATTCCTCTGGGGCCACTGCAAACTGGCCTTGACCAAACAGAGTCCCTCAGGTTAGATGCTGCAAGTGCCAAAGACTCTGAATCATGACAGAAACTAGAGATCACACAGACATCCAAGACAGATCCCCAAAAAGAACTATGAAAAGAGCCCCAGCCATCCTCAACCCCTCAGGGCCTGGATCCTCTCTACCTTACCTTTGAGAATCTGGTAAGAGCTATTGATCCTCAGCCCTGAAAAAGGACTGTGTACACTCTTTTACAGTTGGTTTCTGGGGGTTCATAGCACCTCTGAAACCATGTGAGACAATGCAGATCTCCATGGACTCAGGTTAAGAATGCAGTGCACCTGGAAACAGGCTTCCAATTTCAACACCCTCAAGTAGAGATTTTTTCATTTTACAAAATTAAAAAGGATTGTTACAATTCATATAGACATGTGTTCATCCTAAAATAGGCACCAATACTAAGGTATAAAAAGAAGTGAGTCGTGCATATTCCTACCACCCAGAGAACCCACAGGGAACGCTGCAGTGTGTGTGGCTGAAGTCCTGCCGGAGATGAACGGTGCTCCAGTCCCTGCTCCAGCGCGAATGGTGACAGGGTCACTATGGCTCAAGAACACTGTTGCCCCTTCCCCAGCAGCAAAAAGTTTTTTGTGTCTCAAAGGTCTGTATTCCATTGAGGCCACCAAACCAACAGCCCAGGAAAGTGGGTCAAGGTTGGTCATTTGTTTCTACGAAAACAGTCAAAAAAGAAGAGCGGTCAGGTGGATGGGAGAGTGGTGGGGAGGCCACCTGAGAGACCATGTGCTGCAGGGGGGGTGCCTGCAGGTATCTGGATACTGTGAAGACTGGTCTCACCCTCTGGTAGATACCTGGGGCTGGGGAGAGGCAGAGCTGGGTTCCGAGTTCCCCATAAAGCAGACCCCAGGGCAGTGTGGTCCAACCCCTCAGCTGACACTGGAAAAAGAAGGAAGGAGGCGGGGAGGGCAAGAGACCGTGCTGGAGCCAGAACCAGGTAAATCAGAGAGGGCCTTGCGTTGTGGCCGAGTCCCTGCTTCTCCCACCCTGGGCGGCAGCTCTGCTGGGCCCCAGTGAGGCATCCAGTGCTGGGGCCACGCTGGCAGGAAGCACAGTGAGATGGCTCCAGTGTCTCTGTGGGCATTCCTGACTGCACCTTCTTATTCAGGATTCAGATTCTGTCCCCGTCAAGACCTTGTTTCTGATCAGTCTCAAAAACCTCCCCCTCCAACCCCTTCCCCCAAGGCAGAGTGCTACCAACATCACGGGGCTGTGCATCTGATTACCACTTATCTCACTTCAGGTTGTTTTTTATTTTTATTAATGTCATCAGCTTGGAGGCCTGTTGCCAAGACAACAAGAAATGAGGCCCAAGCTGATCAGTGCAAACTCCGCCCAGGCAGGCCCCCACAGGGTCCCTGGCTCACCTCTATTCAATTGTTCCTCCAGGGTCAACGTCCCGCAGCTTCCTCTCCTGTTTGTCTCTCTTCATACAGTCTTGGCAATCGGCACATACTCTGCTGAATTCACTGACTCAGATTTTACTAACACTTTCTTGTTTTTCTGAGGGGTTCTGATACCTTGCTCTCTTCTAAAATGGGAGATTCATCCTTTCCGTCAGGCGGCAGCCATCAGGGTGAGCTGACATGGGCGCCTACAAGTACACCCAGGGGCCGTGGAGGAAGCGGTCGGACGCGCTGCGGGGCGCTGCCGGCACTACCGCCAGCTCTTGGCGCTGCCCCGCGCCCCGCGCCCCGCGCCCCGCCCGGCCCAACAAGGCGCGCAGGCTGGGCTACAAGGCCAAGCAAGGCTGTGTCATATACCGGATCCGTGTGCGCCGCGGCGGCCGCAAACGCCCAGTTCCTAAGGGTGCCACCTACGGCAAGCCTGTCCACCATGGTGCCAACCAGCTCAAGTTTGCTCGAAGCCTGCAGTCAGTTGCGGAGGGGCGCGCTGGCCGCCACTGTGGGGCCCTGAGGGTCCTGAATTCCTACTGGGTTGAAGAGTCTACATACAAATTTTTTGAGGTTATTCTCATTGATCCATTCCATAAAGCTATCAGAAGAAACCCTGACGTTCAGTGGATCACCAGACTAGTTCACAAGCACAGGGAGATGCGGGGGCTGACGTCTGCAGGCAGAAGGAGCCGCGGCCTGGGCAAGGGCCACAAGTTCCACCGCACTATTGGTTGCTCTCGCTGAGCAGCTTGGAGAAGGCGCTATACTCTCCAGCTCCACCGCTCCCACTAATATAAGGAATGTTTGTAAAGTTCTTACCTAATAAACAATTTAGGACGTTTTGTCTGCTTAAAAGTGTTTTTTAATTTGTCTGTTAAAACTAGTTGTCTGTAGACTGCTTCACTGAATGCATTGTCAAATTATGAAAGTTAAAGTGCAATAATGTTTGAAGACTTACTGAAGTTACTTACACTTACACGTATAAGTGTATATGAAGTGATGGTGTATCTTGTTTTTAATAAGGGAAATGCCTTTGTTTTTGCTTTATTAAGGAGTTGATATGTCTGTGTTTAAAATGCTGTTTGGTACAATAGGTGTAAAATTCTGTAAAAGAGGAGTGCAGAAACTTAACCCTGTAGATTTGTTAATGCATGTGGTGAGACCTGCAGCTTTATTGAGGTGATGAAATGCTTTTCAGTTTTATGGAGTTTGGCAGGGACAATGTTGTCAAGTTGGATTTTCCTTGGAAATGTGAAGGGTGTCCTGATCCATTCTCATGATCATATGCAGAAAAATAATGAAGTTTTTGACTAGGGCCCACGTTTAGGCTTAATCTAATACTACATTTGTGTAATTGCTGCTTCTGAAAGGCAAAAAGTAAAGTAATGCCACCATTTTTAAGAGAATTGAATAGACCTGTTGCAAGAGGGTTCTGACAAATGAATCAAATCCTGGTTTACCTAAATTAAATTGCCTTGGCCTCCATGGTACCACTGAAGTTCATATAAAGCTCCTGGTTCAGGCTTTGGGATCTGTAGAATACTGAACTTCGTGCAAAATGGTTGTATTTACACTGGTGTCAATTAAAACTGATGGAAATTGAACGTTAGATAAGTGAAGGTGAAGTCGCTCAGTCGTGTCCGACTCTTTGCGACCCCGTGGACTGTAACCTACTAGGCTTCTCCGTCCATGGGATTCTCCAGGCAATAATACTGGAGTGGATTGCCATTTCCTTCTCCAGGGGATCTTCCCGACCCAGGGATCGAACCCGGGTCTCCCGCATTGGAGGCAGATGCTTTAACCTCTGAGCCACCAGGGAAGTTAAGATAAGTGAGTGGGGGAGTTATTAGCCCTAGGTTTGTAAGGTAGTGATGTTAGGATTGGGTGTTCATCAGATCCCTTTCAAGTGCAGGATGATAGGAAAAACTTGGATCAAAAAGTTAAATATTTTCTCTGTAGTATTAGTTTGTGACCATCATGAACTCTCTAAGCCACATTAGGGGATGGGGAAATAGAGCTGGTTATATTTAAAAGTATCATTGCTAAGTATAATCTGTTCTCTAGGGTCAAGTCACTCCATTCTTAAAAGGCTACTGAGAAAACTCATGCCGTTGCTGTCAATGCAAGTTCAGTTAGCCTCCAACTTTGTGTTGTCTACAGTCCCATCCCTACTCCAACCAGCCTCACCGTTCCACACTTGCTGGGCCACCAGCTGTGGTTGCCCTTACCACCTCACTCTGCTTGCTCCATCATGTCTTCCCGTAGACTAGGCTTCTGTTTCCCAGGGTGGATTTGAGTGCAGGAAATACAGAAGAGGAATTACCCCAAATCTTGGCTTGCTATCTTCATAAATAGTTTGATTTTGAAATTTAATTGCTGGTTTTCTTGAACCAATTTTTCTTTTTCTTCAAGGGTCTTTAAAAAGGCCCACTTAAATGATTTCCAGAAAGCAGGCTTGCAAAACCTTTTAAGACCCAAATTCCTTCCAACTCAAAAATCTTAAACCATATTATTTTGTGTGTAGAGGTTGTTCAACTATATAATAACAGAATAAATGTCTATTTAACCAAAAAAAAAAAAAGGGAGATTCACCTTCTTTATCAATACTACTGACTACACACACACACACACACACACTCATATAAAGGTACCACATGTCTTTTTAGCAAATATATTATGGACAACCTTTCAAGTCAATACTGACGTGTCTATGTAAATATGGTGTAATGGATGCAGGAATATTTCCTGTTGGACATTTTGGCTCTTGACGCCCTTTTCCTGCTACAAGCAGGGCTGCAACTAACATCTTTGAGCAGATATCTCTATTCTCCCGTTGATTCTTAGGAGAAACTCTCTAAGATCAGAAACAAAGAAAGAGGGAAAGAAAAAAGGAAAAAGAGGGAGAGAGAGAGAAACAATGTCTCTACCCTGGAAGAAACCTAGAAATGATCCACAGACATAAATGTGTCCCATTTGTAATTCATGGAAGGGCCCATCTGGTACATACCTCCTCCAAAATAAGTATGACATGGACTTAAGGCACTGGTTTGTCTAGCTTAACTTTGTCACTTATCTACAAATCTTTTTTTCTACCCAAAGATATTTAACTTTAAGCGGCAGTTACACACAAAACATTCAAAGAAAAACTTAACTGAAAATTCTCAGAAATCAAACATGTGGCTTCCCTGGTGGCTCAGAGGTAAAGAATCTGCCTGGCAATATAGGAGACACAGGTTTGATCCCTGATCCTGGAAGATCCCACATGCTGCGGGGCAACTAAGCCAGTGCACCACAGCTCCTGAGCCTGTGCTCAGAGCCCAGGAGGTGCAACCACAGAGCCCACGCACCCTAGGGCCTGTGCTCCACGAGAGAAGCCGCCTCAGTGAGAAGCCCGCACGCTGCACCAAGGAATAGCGCCTACTTGCTGCAACTAGAGAGAAGTCCTCACAACAAAGACACAACACAGCCCCAAATAAATAAATAAATAAAAACTTAAAAATCAAACAAAACAAATCTCCAAGAAAAGGATCATACACACACCACTTACACCCCACACCACTTACACACACCCCGCACCACTTATATACACCCCGCACCACTTATATATACCCCATACATACACACCCCACACATACACACCCCACACACATACATGCACCACTTACACACACTCCACAGCACTTATATACACCCCACACATACACACCCCACATATACACACACCACACACATATACACACACCACACACATACACACACCACACACACACACACACCACACACACACACACACACCACACATACACACACCACACACACACACACACCACACACATACACATACCACACACATACATGCACCACTTACACACACCCCACACCACTTATATACACCCCACACATACACACCCCACATATACACATACCACACACATACACACACCCCACATATACACACACCACACACATACACACACCACACACATACATGCACCACTTATACACACCACACACATACACACCCCATATCACTTATACATGCTGCTGCTAAGTCACTTCAGTCGTGTCCGACTCTGTGCGACCCCATAGCTGGCAGCCCACCAGGCTCCTCTGTCCCTGGGATTCTCCAGGCAAGAACACTGGAGTGGGTTGCCATGTCCTTCTCCAATGCACGAAAGTGAAGAGTGAAAGTGAAGTCGCTCAGTCGTGTCTGACTCTTAGCGACCCCACGGACTGCAGCCTACCAGGCTCCCCCACCCATGGGATTTGCCAGGCAAGAGCACTTAGACATACTTGTGTTCATTTGCTTCAGTTGTGGCTGACTCTTTGTGATCCCATGGACTGTAGCCTGCCAGGCTCCTCTGTCCATGGGATTCTCTAGGCAAGAATGCTGAAGTGGTTTGCCATTTTCCTTCTCCAGGGGATCTTCCTGACCCAGGAACTGAACCTGTGTCTCCTGTGTCTCCTGCATCTCCTGCATTGCAGGCAGATTCTTTACCCACTGAGCCACCCAGGAAGCCCACTTATACATACACACACCACTTAAACACACCACACACATCACATACACACACTACTTGCATGCATATCAAACCCACATCACTTACACATTCACAAACAGCATACACATCACCATATACATACCACTGACACACACACTGCTTACACACATCATGTAAACACACCACTTGCACACACACTGCACATGCACAAAAGCTGGCTAGGCTGGGATTCCTCGGCTGCCCACCTGAGAACCTGGGGCGGGTCGCCTGCCCCTTGGCTTCGGAGCCCCCCTCCCTGCTGCTGCCCTGTCTCCTTCATGGCCTCTCCTCCTCCATCTGCCCACATTTCACCTTCGCCCCGTCCTGCCCCTCTGCAGGCACATGGAGTACAAACTCCAGAGCTGACGGGGCTCAGCACGGTACTCTCGCCACCCCTACTCAGACTGCAGCCAGCTGCAGCTGAGGTCCCTGCAAAGGACTGTGGGCCACGGCTTGTGGACAGTCTGGTTCTTAAAAGAGGGGCTAGAAGTTTACGTGAAATTGCCTAGTTTAAAAACATTGGTAAATAAATTTTCCAAAGTGAAAACATTGCTTGGGCCAAAAAATACAAGCCCACAGGCTGTGGGACTGGAGTAGCCTCCATGGGCCCCAGGGAGATCAGGGAATGCTGGACACAGGGTCTGCAAACAGAGGCTCCGACGGGCTTCCTCTTGGGCTCAGGCCCTGGAATCACCTCCGGTAGGACCTGCACCCACTGTGCCTGTTGGTACCCCCAATGGCCCTGATGCACCTCACCAACTCCCCAGCTCTTCCTCTGTTCCCCACCAGCCCGTCCAGCTGCCTGCTTCTCCTTGCTCAGAGCACTCTCCAACAGTCTCTTCATCCAGACTCAGGGGCCATCGGCCCCACACGGCTGACCTCCCAGACCGTGTTCTGGGTACTTCCTTCAGCCTTTGGCACACTCACCCCAGGTGAAGAAAGGACTGTGTGAGTGACAGCGTGGACGCATGAATGGGAGCAGCCTACGAGACCTCCGAGTCACACTCTCCTCTCTCTCCACCCTGGCTGCACTGCACCCCAGATCAGCTCTAAGTCCGCCGCATCATCTGACGCTCTCAGCTCTATTCCTTCCTTTTGGGCCCGACACCTTCATCAGAGCCATCCTCAGCCTTCACTGGAGTGGGGATGTAGCCCCGAGTTGTCTCTGAGCACTACCCTCCCGCCAGCCTCTGAATGGGCAGCACCCAACTTCTGTGTATGTTAGCTCCCCCGGGGGAACCACAGTGCTGACTCCCTGGGGAGGGGCACACATCTGCTCGTCTTTGTTTCTGGAACATGCACTTTAACAAACTCCCAGGGCTACTCTAATCAAGGGGCTCAGGAGACCACTCTTTGGCAAACGTTGTACCAGACTGCAGCCTTTCCCAGACACGAATCTGATGGCATGCTGTCCTCCTGCTTCAGGGGCTCTAGTATTTCAAGGTATAACATGGTGATGTAGGTGGCCCTGGCATAATCCACCTTCACAGCTACACACAGGTAACTAACCTGGCCCTGCTGTCTCTTGCTCTGCACACCTGCCTCCATCTGCCAGCAACGCCCTTCCCAGATTCCTCATGGACAACTCTAACTCATCCCTCAAGGCTGGAGCTCGGCTGTCACCTCCCCTGGGAGGGAGTCTTCCCTGACCTCCTATGTAGGCTGGCTTCTTGTCCTCCATCCTCCCACGTCACCCTGCCATAATTCATCTCAATCATTTTATTTAACAAGCATGCACATAGTGATCACTATGTGCCAGGAACTGTTCTAGGTATATTATAAAATATCCTTCACTAACCCGATGAAGCAGAAACTCTCATTGTCCCCCTCCCCAGTTTACAGATGAGGCATGGAGAGGGTAGCAAACGTGCCTGAGCTCACACAGTTGGTAAGTGGCAGGGCAGGGACTCGATCAGGCAGTCTGGCTCCAGAGTCCACGTTCTTTCCCAGCTCCTGGGGGGGCCACCCAGGAGCACGCTGTACCTTGTGTGCCAAGTATCTGCTCAGGGTTCTCCTTCACTAGACAGACAGCTCCTTTGGCCCTTGAGAGATGAAACCCCAAGGGCCCAGCACACAGTGGAATGTTTGCTGAAGGACAGCGCTATCCAACTCAAGGTCCTGGGTCAACAAGGAACGATAAAATTCCCCAAACCTGAGAGTCTGAGAAGGCTTTCAATGGGATCAGGCCCAGTGACCTGCCTGCTGTTCTATCCTTCACAGAGCGATGCTCCAGGGTGTGCATCCTGCCAGTCCACCTCCACCTGACGTGACAGTCAGGAAGCTTCACCTGCCGCTGAACTGAAATATGTCTCCATGGTCACCAGGCCACACAGAGCTGGGCTGACTCCTCTTACAGATACTGGATAGAGATAAGAGCTCTTCAGATACTGAAGACAACTTCACTTTGGCAGGTTAACCACCCCCTTCTACCTGGGAAGCTGAGTTTCCAGTCCACCATGGACATTTCCCTTAGAAACCTGCTCTGGTCCACCAGGGCCCTGCCCAACATACCAATGACCAGTGTAGACTGACCCCCTATCATGGCCGATGAACTCTGATTTTAAAGAAAGAAATGCACGACATATTATTTCAAAGGGGCTTCCCTGGTGGCTCAGATGGTAAAGAATCTGCTGTAATGCAGGAGACCCTGGTTTTATCCCTGGGTTGGGAAGATCCCCTGGAGAAGGGAATGGCTACCCACTCCAGTATTCTTGCCTGGAGAACTCCATGGAGAGAGAAGCCTGGCGAGCTATAGTCCATAGGGTCACAAAGAGTTGGACACAACTGAACGACTAACACACACACACACACACGCACACACACACACACACACACACACACACAGTTTCAAAAGCTCTCTCCACAAATGGCTGAAGCAGCCTTTGGGATACCAAGAGCCCTGGCTTCTGAGGAAGCAGCTTCCCGAGCCAAAGGTTTTCCCACAAAATCTCCCTTCTCACACCAATGTCTCAAAGCAGCAACAGTGAACTTCATTTTATGAAATAAGAAACAGAGGCTCCAGGAGGCCATGTCTGCTGAAGGCATACCACAGCTAAGTGGCCGAGCAGCATTCAAACCCAAGGCTGTGGTTTCAGGGTCTGGGAGCTGGGCTCCCGCCACGCTGCCATTTTGGGACTGCTTGGAAGGTGGTAAAATGAGCACAAAATGAGCATGAAGGAAAGGGCTGAAGCAGGAAAAAGGACGATTACAAACGAGCAGAAAAAGCAGCAAAATAAGGAACCATCCACAAGTCTTCATAACCCTTTTCCTGTCACATTGAAGGAGTCCCGCAATCTGAGAAGTTATTTTCCCACTTATACTTATTTTAACTAGAATAACTAATGATATTTATGCCTGACTTGTTCCCTTCTTTGATTATCAGAAATTTCAGAATCACTGTATTTCCAAATTCAAAAACATCAAGGACTTGAAAATACAAAATGAATGATAATTATTAATGTTTATTAGCATAAAGTGAGTCATATTACCATTTAAAATAAACATATTTTGAGAAACTACAAATTGTACTTTAATCTTTTTTGTATCCTCTCCCAACCACCTCCACCCCAATATGTAGAAAAATCTCCAGCATACAAAGCACTTAATAAATATATGTTAGTACACATACACATTTTCTGTACCGAGAGGATGAAACACTTATTTAAGCAACTTGATTTTTTCATTGTAACCTGGGTCATAGCTTTCTCATATTCAAAGCATCAGAAAAATGAAACTACCAAAGTGTCTAAATAAAATACACAATCATAGAAAACAAAATTATACTATTTACTTAAAACATAAGAAAGCCAAGTTCCATTTGACTGTCTCAAATATATTACCTGAAACAATTATATGTGCTGATCTGATATTCAAAACTTAGTCAAAAGAAATAGAGAAGAAAAAAAGTCCATATATTTTAGGGTAAGAATGAAAATATAAGTGTTACTTAAGCAGACATCTTTGTATTATGAATTAGTCCAGTTTCTTACAACATAATAATTTGCAACCAATAAAGTTATTAACTAAATAAAGCAATTTAACTTAATTTTCACCAAAATTGTTAAATTCCAAAGTTTCAGTTTACCTAGAAGCAGAAGAGCAGTAAGAAGGTCCATATCTTAATATCTCTCCAAACTCCCAACGCATTGAAGAATAAAGACCTCAGACCCAGGCTGACCAATTTATCCTGAAATTTTTTCCCTAAAATAAGTACGGCTCAAAATTGGCTCTCCTAAAACAGAAGGTACTTTCAGAGGAGTTATATAAGCAAAACACACAGGCCAATTCAGTGACGTGGAAACCACCTCATGCAAGAGAGACGCAGCAGACAGAAGTAACCTACACTCACGTCTCACAACCTGTCAGTGCCTCAAACTAAGAACCAAGGTTGACTGAAACATCCTACAAGCAAAGGATGGAAAATTTTTAATGAAAAGCCACAAACAAATGACTGATTCCAAACACTCTCTGGAAAAGATTTTTTTTTTTTTATAGTTCATTAACCATCTAGAGTATCTTTAAACTTCTTATGCCCAGCTTCTCGTAATCTATTTTCCTATTCTGGAAGGATAAAGTGAGTACTTTTATTTCTCTTTACTATTAGAAGTGCCTGTCACATGCTCTAGATGGGTGCATGGAGTGTGTCACAAATCAGAGGTGAGGCAGGGAAATTTGCTCAAAGCCTCCTCCCTTCAAACCACTCATTCTGAATGCCAAGTCTTTCCCATGTCCCGCAGCACACTCAGAACATCCCCCCCCTCTGGCCACCTGCCCTTCCTCCCATCATGCAGAATGTGACAGCGATGCCACCTCCTCCCAGAGATATCCTAAGCTGTGATGAGGGCCAAGCACTTGCTTCGCACCAGCCAGGGTGAGGTGGAAAGTGGAGGGCAGGTAGGCAGCAGCAAAAATACAATCACCAGCATTGCACAGATATTTTCTTGGCTTACAAGTACACAGCACCAGAAGGACAGAGAAATAGGGTTCACCTGCTTCCCAGAGCAGGTGTAGATTCATTCATTCACTGAAACACTCCTGAGGCACCTCCTATGTGGTTGGAAGTGCTGGTTCCTATGATAAAGAGGGAAGCAGAAATGGGCCCTGTTCTCAAAGAGCAGCTAGTCTTGTAGAAGGAAAAGACACAGAACCAAAAAATTATGATATTGCAAGGCTTCCCTGGTGGCTCAGATGGTAAAGAATCCACCTGCAAGGCATGAGACTTGGGTCCAATCCTTGGGTTGGGAAGATTCCCTGGAGGAGGGAATGGCACCCCACTCCAGTGTTCTTGCCTGGAGAATCCCGTGGACAGAGGAGACTGGCTGGCTACAGGGGGGTTTCAAAGACTCGGACACAACTGAGCGACTTTCACTTTACTTCATGGCTAGTGCAAGGAGTGGGGCAGGTTCAGAGCACCCCAGATGTACAACCAAGAAGCCCATACCCAGGTGGGGAGTGATGGAAGCTTCCTGAAGGAGAAAGGGGTGAATGAACCATGTGGAGGAGAGGATGGGATGGGAAGAAGATAGAAAGGAGGTGAGGAGAACCATCCAGGCAGACGGACCGGCTCCAGGCACAGAGAGCAGCCTGGATGTGCAGAGAATGCCAAGCCACTCAGCAGCAAGGCTGTGGTGTAGGGTTCAAGGTGACACAGGGGTCCTAGAAAGGCTAAGCTGACTCTCAGAGACCCACTGCCGAAGGGTTACAACAAAGGAAGTGCCTGGCTGGATCTGTGTTTGAGGACCACCACCCTTAGGGAGCAGTAGGGGGCGCAGATTTGGGGCTCAGCCTGAGCACAGGCCCCCAGGCATGGGCTGAGGGCAGGTGGTGAGGCCTGTGGACCGGCCTCCTCAGCCAGGCTGCTGCCTCGCCACTCCAGGCTTCCCAATGCACAGTTCCTGCTGCCCAGTTTGGTACTGGGACCTAATCCCTCCACCCTCTCTGATAATGGGACACTCAACCCCCAAGCCAAGCACCTCTGCTGTGTGGCCCAGCATGAGGACACAAGCTGACCACTCACTGTCTACACCTTGGGAACCTGAACTAAGGATCCAGGAATAACCAGGCAGTTGAGGAATCCAGTGAGAAGTCAAAATTATGTCATGAGGCCAAGTGATTGCTCTTGTTCCTCACAAGCAAAGATGTATACCCAACCCCCTCTGAGTTGTCTGAAACCTCACTGCTTATTTAAAGAACACAAGTAATGACCTAGAGCATGGGATGGGGGGTAGGTGGGAGGGAGGCTCAAGAGAGAGGGGATATATGTATACCTACAGCTGATTCATGATGCTGTACAGCAGAAACTAACTGTAAAGCAATTATCCACCAATTAAAAAAATATCCTAAGATAAACAATAATGGAAAAGAGTATTTTTAAAAAAAGATGTATACACACACACACACATACACACACACACATTCTTTTTTCTGGTGGCTCAGACAGTAAAGAGTCTGCCTGCAATGCGGGAGACCTGGGTTGGATCTCTGGGTTGGGAAGATCCCCTCAAGAAGGGCATGGCAATCCACTCCAGTATTCTTGCCTGGAGAATCCCCATGGATAGAGGAGCCTGGCAGGCTACAGTTCACGGGTCGCAAAGAGCTGGACACACTGAGCAACTAAGCACAGCACACACACACACACATATGTATATACGTGTAACTGAATCATTTTGCTGTATAACAGGAATTAACAGCATTGTAAATCAACTATATTTCAATTTAAAAAAAGGTGAAAGAAAAAAAAGAACAAAGGCTTTGGGACCTATGTGTTTCCTTCCCGTGGCAGCCCCCTTACCCTCCCAGCACCCATACCCACACTCACAGAACTGCAGGCTGAGGCTCACGAAGGCCAGCAGGGCAGCCAGGGCCAGCAGCAGCACGAAGCGATTGCGGAAAAGCATTATTGTTTATTTTATCTTCTCTTCATGGTTTCACCTCAGATCAGGAACACGTCCTGCAAAGAGAGGAGGGGCAAGAAACATGTTTCTGAGGTGGAAAACCAAATTTGTCAACTGAAAAGAATCTGATCAGCCCCGTTCTCCAGCAGGGCAGTGTGAATCCCGGTTGGAAAACAATTGAGCGCTGTTGCTGATGTCTTTGCCCCCAATCAGCCTGGCTGAGAAGGCACCTTTCAAATTAATGAGCGGAAACAGTTCAGGAAGGCTTCGTTTATCTGATCTCAACAGGCAAGGAGATTTTATGACATGGCCTTTGCAAAGAAAAATGGACAGGATGTTTATTGAGCCCTTATAGTATATACCAGACCCAAGCAGTCTTTACAAGGACCGGGAAATGAACTCCCCATTCTGATCCCCAACTTCTTCAACCATTTCTGATGAACACTTTGCTATGATGACCCTGCGTCTTTGATCTCAGTAATTAACCTGAACATCAATCACTGCCTCATGCTCCACTTTAACATCTTTAGGGATGGCTGGGCTGTGTCTAAGATATGTTCCTACATCAAGCAGCCCCATAAGCTAATTAGAGACCTCCCCCGCAACTTGGACCACTGGGCCCATTTCAGCTGCATCCATGGGTCATCTCGCAGCCCCACCCACCTTTCTAATTTCCTCTGACCATGTTACTGCTAAGTGGCTTCAGTCATGTCCAACTCTGTGCGACCCCATAGACGGCAGCTCACCAGGCTCCCCCGTCCCTGGGATTCTCCAGGCAAGAACACTGGAGTGGGTTGCTGTTTCCTTCTCCCTGACCATGTTAGGGCTGTGCAAAAGGACTTCACAAAAATGCCAAATGTGGCTCTAAATGTCCATTCTGTGAAAAAAAGGGAATGGTTGCTATGGGTATTTACCCCACCTCTTAGATACCAAATTTATTTTCTGGTTCTCATTGAAGTTTAAAATAGAACTTGAAAAAGCACAGCCTCTTCAGAAAAGGTTCTTAACCACAGCAAGATTATAACCATTATTTCAAACTTGATTTTAGCAGCAGAATCTTTTTCTCCTTCAAATACAATTGAAAATCAATCAGATAAAAGCTCACCTGCTAATATGGTGAGGGTCACACAACTCCATGAATATATTAAAAGCTACTGAATTACACACTTTGGGAGAGTTGTATGTGAATTATATCTCAACAAGGCTGTATTTTTAAGAACCTATGCAGGGAATGAGGCAGAAGCCAGAGCCCTGGGGTCTCTTGCTGGCCCCCCCGCCCCCCTACCCACTCACCTTACCACCACACTCAAGGCCCTACAGGGGAGTTTGAGAACCATTCCTTTAAGGGACCTGTCAGATCTACGACAGGACAACACCGGCGAAAAGACTGATGAAAATACACTGTACCTCACAAATGAGCCTGTATGTCCAGCATCCAGCAACCCTGTTGTCCCTTTAGTCACCCCCTGTTGTCCCTTTAGTCACCCCTCCTTTCCGGGGACCAGTGCTTCATGTCCCAAGATAATCTGTCCTCCTGGGGACACCCACTTCCTTGTCCTGGTAGGGGCTCAACAGCCTCAGAAGCTCTCTGACATCTCTGGCTAAAACAACACATTACCCTGGCTGATCCCATCAGGATTTAACATACTTAGGACTCCAAATAAATGTTTGCTCTTTCCAAAACTGAAACTCCCTGTGGCCTCCACCTGGGGGTGTTTGCAAGGACACCCACAGACCCTGAAGACAGCTCACCAGAATCTGCATTTGGTGAGAGGCCAAGGCCAGGGCTTCTGCACTGAACCCCCGAGGTGGCTGAGATCACAATGAAACAGGATGTGGGCAGTTTTGCCCTCCTGAGGCAACAAAGAGGCTGAAGCCCTCCTGTAAACAAACCCCATTCCCAGAGGTAAAGCATCAAGCCTGAGTGGCTCCCTGATCCAGGCTGCAGAGTTCCTTGCCTGGGGTGTCTGGGAGGCATCACAGTCCATTCTCTTGTATCCTTGACCTTGAGGGAGACCTTGGCAATACTCATCTGCTGGTTCAACAGTAACTGTCCCCCACTCACCCTGCCGCAAAAGAAAACAACCTAAGTCAAATCCAAGTCACAGCCTCTCCATCCCTTGCCCGGGACAGGCTCGGCAGCCCGGCCAAGCCCCCCAGGGATGAGCGTAGAAGGCGCCGCCATTGAGCTGCAAACACTGGGCAGTATTTCCAAATCATACCCGACTGGGGGGAATGTCAGCATTCCCTCACAGTAGCCTCCCCCGGGCAGCCTCCAACCTTTGCTCCAGGAACCAAGAGCTTCTACCTGCTCAAAACCATCCATTCCCTTGGGTTTCCCATGACATGCCCCAGGGACAGGCTTGGCGATTTTGAACTGACAGTGGAAAACCGAACTTAAGGGCATGAGGTTCTTAAGTGGTGATGACAGATGTGAAACGAGAGGTGTGCCTCTAAAGCTCTTTCTGTTGCTTTTCAGTGTCACCCCCACACGTCCGCATGCTGACTCTAGCTGCCACCCATGTATGTACACAGAAGAGGTTGGCTCTCGGCACGTGCCAGCTTCTTAGCTACCCAAGGACGGCTCACTGCTTCTGGCTCACTAGCCTGTGGATTTCAGAACGTCTCGCTCTCTCAGTCATTCCCAATTAGATGTGTTTACTTCACAATGATCCTCTTAGAAGGGGATCCTTTTAATTTGGGGAAGGTGAGTAGGGTGTGTGCATAGAGATTAGATCACAGAACAGGCAGAAGGTTCAGAGCAAATACCTTCTTTGGGTGGATGTCCCTGTACCCCCAACAATAAATACGTTCGTGCTCTCCTTCATATCTTCCTTTCCCTTCGGTTGTTATTGCCTACTTTTGAGCCTAATACCACATTTGGACTGGCTCCTTTTCCTTTACATAAACATCTTCAAGTGTTCCTGCTTGGCAAATGGCCTCTAGGGTCTGTCAGAATTCTGTTAGGAGGGTCCTGCAGCGCTGCTTTTCCTGTGGGGACCACCTCTGCAGCATGTGCAGGTGAAGTCCACAGCACTCTGGAGCTGGACAGACCTGGGTCAGAACCCCGAGCTTGGTGACCATGGGCCAAGTTACTTAACCTCTCTGAGACTCAGTATCCTCATCTGTAAGTTGGGACTAATTATGTTGTGAGGACCGAAAAGGCTAAATAAGCGTAATCTCAGTGTACGGTAGGTATTCAAAAGAAAATGATGCCACTAGCTTTGTTACCTACTCATTTTCTTCTTCGGTTTTAATTTGGCTGCATCGGGTCTTAGTTGTGGCACACGAGATCTTTCGTTGCGGTAAACAGGCTCTCTGGTAGTGGCATGTGGTCCGAGGAGCACGGGCTTGGTTGCTTCTGGGTACATGGGAATCTTAGTTCCCCCACCAGGGATTGAACCCGCATCCCCATGTCTCCTGCATTGCAAGGCAGATTTTTAACCACAGGACCAGCAAGGAAGACCACCCTACTCATCTCCATCAGTTCACTCTACTGCTTCCTCCGTCCTCTTGAGAAATAGGATAGTTTCTTAACCAGTTTGTTGGTTCCTCCAGCTACATGAGTATTGAAATGGTCGCATGTTCTTGTCCCCATCCATCGCTCTGTCACTCCAGCTAAAATGCTATCTTCACATCTCACTGTGCAATGCAAACCTTGCTGCCTGGGGAGACCACCCACCCCCAATTTCTGAGCCTGATGGTGTCTCTTGCCTCTGCAGCTGGAAGACCAGACTTGCCTCTTGGTTGCTCTGCACTTGGGTGTGCGAAGTGAGAACTTTCTTCTGGTACTAGGCCGGGTCTGGCCCTTCAACCACTTCCTGCCTCCAGCCTCTTGGGAGACTTATCACCCCGTTCACTAGCAGATGAGGCTGCTAGAGCTGCTAAGGAGGCCATCTATGGTTTTCCCGACACTGCCATCACACGAGGACAAATCACAATGTGGTTCAGGGTCATCTTCAGATGGGCCTCAGGTAGAAACAACTGCTTTTGCTAAGGTAAACCTCAGACTTATAGACAGGTTTGATTCGTTGCAGTGATGGCCCCCAGTTTGTTTGTTCATGCTTTTCTGTATTCATGGCTTTGGTAAATCTCCTCCCAGACGGACTCTAAGCTTGGACAAGGTCTATGCTTTGGCCACAAGCCAAAACCCCTCTAAGCTTCGCAGACAAGCTGCAAACAGAGGCATGAATAGCACTTACGCATTAGGGCTTGTCTTCCCTGGCTGCTTTTAGAACACTGCCCTCCCTGGCTGCTTTTAGAACACCGAGACCACGGTGTGAAGACACCCAGGCGAGCTGCTGGAGGATGAGACCAAATGGAGCCAAGGCAAGCACTCCCGGCTGAGGCTCTCTTAAACAACCAGGCTGCCTGCCAGTCACCATACATGTGAGCAAAGCCATCCCAGACCTTTTAGTCCAGCCACACCATCCATAGATCAAGAGTCAACCCAGACTACAAGAACTGTGTGGCCAACCCCCAGGTCACAGCAAATATGAAGGCTGCTGTTTTCAACCACTAAGTTTCGGAAGCTTGATACATGTAAAGCAAAAACTAGCTATTCTCATAGAGAGAAAACACTTTGGGTCTTTACCAGGAAATTCTAAGTCAGGGTGTAGATTTCCATATCCTCATCTTTTTTTTTGCAGGCCCCACATGTCAAAGCTCCATCTCATCCACATTCTTCAATATGCTGAGGGCTTTTTGGGAAAGGGGCTATATTTAGTTCTAGATTGAAAATACTGAGGCTATCCTGGGTTAACCAGATGGCTGGGATCATGTGACTGCCTTACTGCTTTTAGTTCTCCAGCTCCTGACATCTCCACGTACCTGACACGAGCCTCCACGTGGGAACACCAAACATTTCCCCTTGATAGGCTCTGGGTTTCTGTGCTCCTACTTCCTGACTCTGCCTCGGCAGTCCGAATGGCAAATAATGGTCAGAATCTCATTCCTTCCGCTTGTGCTAGACCAGTCTGGTGTGTCCACAGCCCAGGGGCAGGGGGAGGGAGCAGCTCACTGACACTGAGCCCTGAGATAAGCACCTCCATGCTGTTCTCCTGGAACTCATTTTCCTAGAAAACTTGGAGAGGAAGGTCATGCTCTGTTCTTTTCTTTTCAAACAGCTAAAAAATAATGACATAATGCAAAATGCACAGAGCTTTGAAGTTTGTGTTTGCAGCTGGAGCTAGGATCCCAATGTGTATGTAAGCGCTGTGTGTAAGCAGTGTGTGTACACAGGTGTGTGCCCATGTGAGAAGCCTGTGCCTGGCTCCAGTGCGTGCTTCTTCACTTCTCCAGTGGAAAAGACCCAGGGGAGCCCCAACACAGCGGAAAGCATGAGGCTTCAGAGGCTGGCAGAACTGTGTCAGTTCTCCGCTCGACCACTGCCTTCTGTGTGACCTCCTGACAACTGTATTTCGTCAAGTCTCAGGACACTGATCTTTAAATAAGACTGGGGATAAGAGTATAAATGAGCAGAAGGGCAGTGAGGAGTAAATATCACGATACGCAGAGCACTTGGCACAAAGCAGGGATGTGCTGTGTCTGGCTCCCCAGCTCTGGAGGAATCATACAGAGCCCCCTGCTAGTAATTCAGTAGTCCGACTCTTTGAGACACCATGGACTGTAGCTCGCCAGGCTCCTCTGTCCGTGGAATTCTCCAGGCAAGAACACTGGAGCGGGTTGCCATTCCCTCCTCCAGGGGATCTTCCCAACCCAGGGATCAAACCCCGGTCTCTTGCATTGCAGGTGGATTCTTTCCCACCTGAGCCACCAGGGAAACTCCACCATCTAAACACAAGATTTGCCCTTTCCCTGAGCTGCTGCTTCTGCCGCACTCTGTGGTTCCCCTTCCAAATCCTGGCCACCGCCACTTCCCTGTTCACTGGCCCAGCCTCATCCATCAGTGGGGAGCCACGTTTGCAGCTTGTTCCTGCCCCCGCCTCCACCATGCCAGCCTTCCCCAGGGCCTGACTCAGCTGTGGTGTCCTGCCTCGCCACAGGTTTTCCAGTCTGGAACATGTGTCTCGGCTTCTGTCAGAAGACAGGATTACCAGCCAATGGACTGTGTCTCTGTGGCTCAAGCTCCAGCCCCATTCTCCAGAGTCCCTTTCTCCTTTCCATCCCTGGCGAGGAAGCTCTCCGGCACTCAAGAAATCAGGCATTCCTTGGGTTCCCTTCTGGTCATAATCCTGCATATTCACTCCACGGGAGCTTGGAGCACACACACGTGGGGTCTCCTGCACCTCCTCTAGTTACCCCACTGGACTTGTCCACGTCATCACAAGTGATACCCGGCCCTCAGCAGAGACTCCACAGTCTGCTCACTCACAGCCCAGAAAGCAAAGTCCACAGGAAGAGTCACTGCCACATCAGTAGGGGGAGCGGGACTGCGACCTACTTCAGAATAGCTCCCACACCTCCTAATCCTCAGACATCACTGTCCATGGAAGACGCTCTTGACTCAATATGGCATCATGACCAAATCCAATCCCTATAAATACTTCAGTGGAAACAACTGCTTCATGTTGTGGGCTGAACATCTAACAGTCACCAGTCATCAAATGTCTACTGGGCACAGTTTTAGCCCCCACTGCTAAACCCACAAAGTACAAAATACCTTAAATCCAGAAATAGAATTATTACTCTGCATCCCTGATGAAACAGCAAAAAAGAAAACAGATAAACAGATAAACAGAAACCTTAATTTAACTTTACAGTAGATTTGAAGAGTGAAAGAAAATACTTTAGAATGTAATTTTGAAAAAAAGCACTAGGAAATAGGCAGCTCTCATTACAGTATTATGGTAAATAGTTTCTGAATTAAGAGAAAAAAAGGAATATACCAAAGGTATTTTTACAAGCTACCATTCTACCATCAGAGATTTCCAAAGTCCAAGCCCTGGCCTGACTTTCACCTTGTAAAAGCTGGAAATGCCACGTTTAGTGACTCCAGTCTCAGAGTCCCCTTCAAAGTATACAGAATTTAGGGTTTTAAACATGACTAAGACTGTTTGAAAGAAAAATGTGCATTCAATTATCTCATTTGTGTAGTTAAAATACCATTACCAGGAATAGAAAGATGGTATTAAAGAAAATGCTTTAGATGTATTCTATACTTTGATTTTTTTTTTTTTGGTCCTAATCATTTTGGCCCAAGTAAATATAGCATTATAATTAAGAAAACCCTAAAGTCTATAATTGTGAACTAAATATGAACCAAACAAAGGTAAAAGCTACATCTTCATCGTCCTCCATCTCCAAGGTGACCTCAAAGTGGGGTTTAATTGCAAAATCAAAGATGCCTGGCTAAGAATAAACCAACCTTAAAGTCTGATGAGTGAGAGCCTGATAGGTTCCAGAACCTCCTGGAAAGCACCACGGGGACTGTGGGCTCCCAGCTGTCACTCACATTCCAGCTACTCAAGTGACAGCTAATGTGCAGGCTGGGCTCTAAAGGTTGAAACCAATTCATTCATCCAGTCCATCAGTTGACTCAAAACAACGTTTATTTCCCCGAAGCTAATATGTGTCAGGCATCATCCAAGTGTGCTCCCCTAGTGGCTCAGGGGTGAAGAATCTGCCTGCTGATGCAGGAGACATGGGTTTGATCCTTGAGCCAGGAATAATCCCTGGAGAAGGAAATGGCAACCCACTCCAGTATTCTTGCCTGGGAAATCCCATAGACACAGGAGCCTGGTGGCTACAGCCCACGGGGTTGCAAACAGTCAGACACAGTTCAGCAACTAAACAATAACAACTTCCAAGGTGCCAAGAATGCAGGATACAGGACACAGTTTCTTCCATTTTGAAGCTCGTATATGAAATGTACTTACGGGAGAAAGGATATGAGAGCTAGGAATTGCTTTAAAATATTCTGGACATGGGGGTGGGGTCAGTGGTGAGAGGTCAAAGATGAATTAATGAAATAAGACTTGCAAACTGTGACAACTTCTGAAGCTGGGTGATGAATCTTAGAGGGCACATCATATAATCCTCTGTGCTTCTGTGGATGTTTGACGTTTTAAGCATTAAAAAAAAAAAAAAGGAAGCTCACAGTCTGCTCAGTGGAACAATGAGTAAATGGGCCATTAGGCTTGTGACACTAGAACCTTCAATGAGAGGCAGAGTTGGGGAGGGAGGGGTTGACCCACCCAGGCCCAGAGAGGGTGGCAGGTTTCCTTGGCAGGAGGCTCTGCCCAAGTTCAGTCTTCAAGAGCAGCCTGGAGCTGAGGCATTTGTAATTGCATTTTAGGAAAATAACTGTATTTTAGGAATGAACCAAAGAAACAACCCTAAATGAGACCGTCCTGACTCGAGGGGAGCAAGAGGAGGGCTTGCATCTTTGTGGGTGAGGAGACCCTGAACAGGGAGGTGGGTTAGCCCGAGCACCACCCCACAGCTTCACGCTCAGTGAGTCTGCTGTGCCTGGAGACTGCTGGCTGCCCAGAAACCCCACTGGGGCTGGGTCAGGGAGCCCTGATCTCATCTGGGTCTGCTCCTTCATGTGGCGTTTGCCTGTGGTCTGGTGCCAACAGGTGGGTGGCCGCAGGAGCCTCACTCCCCCCACCTAGGCCAGCCTGTCCACAAAACCAAGGAATCCCACCACTAAGGAGACTATACTGCACACCCACTGGTGCCCCCTCCCTTCCTAGAGTCCCCTCTGAGCACACAGCCACTGACCTCCAGGATGGAGCAAGAGGCAGCGTCCGATGTCAGGAGCCAGGCCACCAAGCAGTGTCGGCTTGAGGGACAGGCCTGCTTCATACACTGACCCTCATTTTCTAGGGCTGGGGTTCTACCTCTTCCCAGCACAGCCTTCTCTGGGAACACAGGACAGGGGCAGGCCGTGGTCTCCCTGCCCCTCTCAGCAGGAGCAGCACTTGAAAGGATGCTTGAGAACCACGTGATGAGCCCCTGGAACATTCTGCACTGTGCCCCACACTGACCCCCCCAGACGCCTCTCTCACCCGCAATACTCTCCTCCCGAAGAACAGCCTGTGCTGTGAGGGGTGATGTAACCCACAGTGTCATCCCCAGATGTGATACAGAGTGGCAACAGCCCCTCCTGGCTATGGGGTCACCATGGAGGGGGAGAATCAATGCTGCAGATCAGCCCCGAAGCTGGCCCTGATTTCTGGGCTCACCATGACCTTGCTATGCCTCACAAATCCCACTGCAGTCCCAGTCCTCCCCACGACATGGAGTTAAGCCTGTGGGCTCTGGAGTCAGATGGCCAGGTCTCCTTCTCTAAGCCTTTTTGAGCCACAGCTGCCCCATCCATGAAATGGAACAATCCGTCTCACAGGGTGTGTAAGGGCTCACAGGGTCAATCCACGTAAGGGACACAGCCCAGTTCCGGGCTCCTAGTAAGCTCCCAGTAAAGGTCAGCAGTGACTTCCCTTATGGCTTTAACACCCACCACCCACATGCGGCTGCTCAGCCTGCTGCCGCCTTGTCTCTGCACCCACTCCAGAGGCAGAATGCCTGTGCATGGGGCTCATGCCAGAACAAGTCAGAGTTTGAAGAGGTTTTAAACACTACCTGGTACAAGGCCCCTGTCTGACTAGGAAGACAGGCCAAGGGCAGGTCAGAACTGGCACAAGGCTGCTCAGGGAGCCTGGCCCTCCTGGCTCACACGCCTGCTCCACAGCCTGAGAGCGGCAGCCAGCACTCTGCTGTGGTCACGCTCACACGTCTGCTTCTTCACTGTGGCAGACACTCCTCCAGTGTCTATTCTCACTTTCTTACCAACAGAATCCTCTAGGTTTCCCATGGACACGTGGCCACCCAGCTAGAGACAGCTATTTCCCAGACTCCCTTGCAACTAGTCATCATCATGTGACCATGTCATCATGTGACCAGGTTCCACCCAATGAATTGTGACTGTAAGTAATCTGTGCAATTCTGGGTAAAAGGAGGCTGCCTACACTGCCCTACTCAGCCCTTCCTTCCTCCCCACCCCACACTCTGAAACACTGGAGTAGTGGTGAGCCAGCTTTCTTGATGCCCATGGAGACAGCATCCATGTGAATGACAGAGAAGAACTGTAGATGACCCTGTGGGATAGTCCACCCAACTCCTTGACCACCTATCAGGTCATACTTTTTGTTGTTTAGTTGCTAAGTCATGTCCAGTTCTTTGCAACCCCATAGGCTACAGCATGCCTGGCTTTCCTGTCCTTCACTATCTCCTGGAGTTTGCTCAAACTCATGTTTATTGAGCTCAAACTCATGTTTATTGATGCCATCCAACTGTCTCATCCTCTGTCACCCTCTTCTCCTGACTTCAATCTTTCCCAGCATCAGGGTCTTTTCTAATGAGTCAGCTCTTCACGTCAGGTGGCCAAAGTATTGGAGCTTCAGCTTCAGCATCAGTCCTTCCAATGAATATTCAGGGTTGATTTCCTTTAGGATTGACTGGCTTGATTTCCTTGCAGTTCAAGGGACTCTCAGGAGTCTTCTCCACCACCACAATTCAAATCATCAATTCTTAAGTGCTCAGCCTTTTCTATGGTCCAACTCTCACATCTGTACATGACTACTGGAAAAATCATAGCTTTGACTATACAGACCTTTGTCAACAGTGATGTTTCTGCTTTCTAATACACTGGCTAGCTTTTCTTCCAAGGAGAAAGCATCTTTTAATTTTGTGGCTGTAGTTACCATCCTCAGTGATTTTCGTCCCCAAGAAAATAAAATATGTCACTAAAATGTATCTCCTAACCTTTGTAAGTCATTGTTATCTCAATTCTTTTAAAGCAGCCAGAGAAGTACCCTAACTAGAATTCACCATTAGCTCTAAAGAACACTGGTTCTCTCTATGAGGCCTCCCTCTGAGGGATATTATGAATAAACACACACATATTCATGGTGAACTGCATGAGGCTCATCACTGACCAGGCTGAGCATCACTCTTAGATGTGATATAAATGAGACATGGCTAGGGTAACCTTTGTTCTTTTTGAGCTGTATGTTTTGTTTTATCTCAAACTATCCATGTAGCTATCCAGATGGCTTGGCTGCAAGTAACAGAAAACCCTGCTAATGCAAAGGGACCCATCAACATTCTCACATAATGATGCACAATGTTAGGAACTGCTGCTCCAGAGTGGCTGAATTCAGCAATTTGAAGGCATCATCAGGAAGCCAGGATCTCTTCATCTCTGGGATTTCTGCTATCCCCTGTGCTTAGGACGGCTCCCCTCAAGAGTCACAGATGGTGACCACTTTCCAGGCATCACACTTAGCACTATGCAGAGGCAGAAGGGGACGATCCTGCACACTTCTACTGGAAGCCAGGATGCCCTCCCAGAAACTCTCCAGTGGACTTCCCCAAATGTCTAACGGCCAGAACTGTGTCACATGCCCATGGCTCCAGATCGATTGCTGGCACCAGGAATGGAGCTTAGAGACTGGGTAAAATCAATCAGGATTCATCTCCTGGCAGGATGAGACCTACACAGGGAGGGAGACGGTGGAGACCTGAACAGAACTGGAGTTCTGTCAGCGCGGAGGAAGGGAGGGGATGCCTGTACCAACCCACAGCTGGAGAAGATCTGACAACACACACAGTTATTCTAGAAAATTATTCTCAAACCCAGTCATCTGATGACAGCAGCAGCCCTTTTCAGATCTAGCAATCAAAGCACATGTCGTCATAATTATATGTTTAAGGAGCATCAGTGCTGGTTTGCTCGGGTATAACCAGCAGAGCAGCATCCCTCAGCCTACTGACTACAGGCTCTACTAAACAGACCTTTTATTCCATATTCATATGTGGTTAAATATGCAGCATGAATTATTTGTCATTTCTTCCCAAACAGGATTTTGAGGCACATAATCTGCAGAATTAGTATTTTTAAATCCCTGAGTGAGTAAAGTGTTTTTTTTCCCCCTGCATTTTCGAGCTACAGGTACCCACCACTTTCCCTTTTGAGATTTTTTCCAGCTCGACAAAGGATAAACTTGTGAGGGCTACTGATCATTTCTCAGAACCAGAACAGACTGAAATAAATAATCCAGCAAGCCAGGATTTTCACTTTTATTTTATCTTCAGTGATTTTTTTCCCCTGACATTTGAGGAGCTGTCTGGGTTCCAGCCAACTTGGCTGCTTTGCTCTTTCTTAAGTTTTAGAGGCATAGCATCTGAAACTGGCATTCTTATTTTAGAATGTCAAGAGCAATGGTAAGTACCTCAACACAAAAAGGAGAACACGCAGTTGGCAAGCCTTACTCACCACAAAACCACTTAAAAATATAGCTGATTCTTTTTATTTTGCAAGCAAACTGTGTCAATTAAAAGTTTCTTAAAATGTCAAGGAAAGCACAAAAGGACTGAATAGGCAGGGCTGTAAAACTAGAAATGTAAGTGGTGTACAATTGAAGATTTCAGTAATAAAGTAATAATTTTAAAGGCCAAAAAAAAAAAAAAAAGAAAAAGGCTTACAATATCCTGAGAATCTCAACTGTGCAAGGTGAATCAAGCATGCCTGAAAGTACAGGCTGCCAAGGTCACTGATGCTTTTTGAACAGCTGTATTTTCTATGTTAACAATACTACAGGGAAATAGAATTTTGCTATGGACAGATCCATGAACAGAGCACTTGTCCACACAACAGACTGAGGCATTTCTCCCAAGGAGGCCTTATTCAGGCTGGGAGCACACTCACCGAGAGAGCCTTGACAAACCCGTGCTCACCGCTGGCCCACCTCATGACTCAGCTGTGATGGGGCATGGGGCCCCAGGTCCTCACAGTGGGTCACTATCACTGTTAGTGCTGGTGGGCAGGAGCTCTACGCCTCTAAAATACCTTTCAGAAAACTGCTGGGTGGGGAGTCACTAAGCCTGTGTGCCATAACTACTAAGCCTGCACTCTAGGGCCCCTCAAGCTGCAACTACTGAAGCCCTCATGCCCTAGAGCCTGTGCTTTGCAACAAGAGAAGCCACCACAATGAGAGGCCCATGCACTGCAAGGAAGAGTAGCTCCACTCACCACAACTAGAGAAAGCCCAAGCGCAACAACAAAGACCCAGCACAGGCACAAAGAAATAAATTAAAAATTTAAAGAAAGAAAGAAAACTGCTGGGTGACTCAGTGTGAGGCTGGCAGCATCAATATCGATACAGAATTTGCCCTCCTACCGAAGGAGGTGGTCAAATGGGCAACTACCTGCTGGAGGTGCTGTGGAAGGGTGACGGGGATGACTTGTAACAGCATCCATATGCTGAGATCCAACAATTCTCTAATTCAGATGTTCTGAGAAACTCTCAAAACTGGTGTGGTGTTTTTGTCTCCTTTGCATGTAAGAAGAGATAGGTAGAGCAAAAACAGAGCTAAGAACATGGTCACATAGAATCACAGACATTTATCTTGGAAGGACCCTGAATTGCTATTTAGTCTCACTTCCCTTCCATCTGGTCCCATCACTTCATGGCAAATAGATGGGGAAACAATGGAAATGGTAAAAGACTTTATTTTGGGGGGCTCCAAAATCACTGCAGATGGTGACTGCAGCCATGAAATTAAAAGATGCTTTTTCCTTGGAAGAAAAGCTATGACCAACCTAGGCAGCATATTAAAAAGCAGAGACATTACTTTACCAACAAAGGTCCATGTAGTCAAAAATATGGTTTTTCCAGTGGTCATGTATGGATGTGAGAGTTGGACTATAGAGAAAGCTGAGCACCGAAGAACTGATGCTTTTGAGCTGTGGTGTTGGAGAAGACTCTTGAGAGTCCCTTGGACTGCAAGGAGATCCAACCAGTCCATCCTAAAGGAAATCAGTCCTGAATATTCATTGGAAGGACTGATGCTGAAGCTGAAACTCCAATACTTTGGCCACCTGATGCCAAGAACTGACTCATTGGAAAAAACCCTGAAGCTGTGAAAGACTGAAGGTGGGAGGAGAAGGGGGTGACAGAGAATGAGATGGTTGGATGGCAGCACTGACGCGATGGACATGAGTTTGAGTAGGCTCTGGGAGTTGGTGATGGACAGGGAAGCCTGGCATGCTGCAGTCCAAGGGGTCGCAAAGAGTCAGACATGACTGAGCAACTGAACTGACTGACCCTTCCAATAAAGTAGGGAATAACACTATAATAAGTTCCATTTAGATTGAATCCTCTTAAAGTTGTAATGAAATACAAGCCTCAAAGTCAATGGTACTCATATATATAATGGTGAAAAGCTAAAAGGTTTTTTTCTAACATTAGAAACAAGACAAGCATGCCCACTCTTGCCACTTTTATTCAGTACAGTACTAGAAGTCCTAGCCAGAGCAATTAGGCAAGATAAAGAATTAAAAGGCATTCAAATCAGAATGGAAAAAGTAAAACTCTATCTGCAGATGACATAATATTATATGCAGAAAACCCTAAAGATTCCACCAAAAAACTGTTAGAACTAATAAACAATCTCAGTAAAGTCATAGGATACAAAATCAATATACAAAAATCAGTTCCTTTCTACATTAAAAACAAGCTATCAGAAAAAGAAATTAAGAAAACAATCCCATCCACAACTGAATCAAAAAGAATAATACCAGGAATAAATTTAACTAAGGAGGTAAAAGATCTGTACACTGAAAACAATAAGGTATTGATGAAAGAAAGTGAAGACAAAATAAATGGAAATATTCCATGCTCATAGTTTAGAAGAATTAATATTGTTAAAATGTTCATACTACCCAAGGAAATCTACATATTTTATCAAAATTCCAATGTCATTTTTCACAGAAATAGAAGAACAATTAAAATTTGTAAGGGACACCAAAGAACACAATTAGCTAAAGCAATCTTGAGAAACAACAAAGCTAGAGGCATCACACTTCTTGATTTCAAGCTACATTATAAAACTATAGCAATTAAAACAGTATGCTATTGGCATAAAAACAGACACATAGATCAATGGAACAGAATAGAGAACCAGAAATAAAACCACACATATATGGTTAATTGATTTACAACAAAGAAGCAAAGAATAGGGAAAGGATAGCCTCTTCAATAAATGGTACTGGAAAACTGGATCAGTTCAGTTCAGTCGCTCAGTCGTGTCCGACTCTTTGCAACCCCATGAATCGCAGCACGCCAGGCCTCCCTGTCATTTTTTTTTTTTGGATTTGGACACCACAAGCAAAGGCAACAAAAGCAAAAATAAATAAGCGGGACTATTTCAAACTCAGAAGCTTCTGCACAGCAAAGCAAATCACCAACAAAATGAAAACGAATGAGATAAAACATCTGCAAACCATATATGAAATAAGGAGTTAATATCCAAATTATGTATAAAGAACTTACACAACTCAACAGTAAAAAACAAGCAATCTGATTTAAATAGAGAAGAGCAACTGAACAGACATTTTCCCAAAGAAAACATACAAATGGCCAACAAGTACATGAAAATATGCTCAATATCACTAATCATCAGGAAAACACAAATCAAAACCATAAGGAGGTACCACCTCACACCTATTAGATTGGCTATTTTCAAAAAAGACACAAGACAATAAGTGTTAGGATACGGAGAAAAAAGAACCCTCACGCACACTGGTTGGAATGTAACTCGGTGCAGTCCCTAGAGAAAACAGTATAGAGGATCCTTAAAAAAGTAAATATAAAACTACCATATGATCCAGTAATTCCACTTCTGGGTCTATGTCTCAAGGAAACAAAATCACACTCTTGGAGACACATCTGCACCCCACATTCACAGCAGCATTGTTTACAATAACCAAGATATACTTCTGTATCTATCACATCTTTATGTACATTACATTTTCTTTATCCATTCACCTGTTGATGGATACTTAGGTTGTTTATACACACAAATGCACGCACATACACACACACACACAAACACACATGCACGCACACACAATGGGATATTATTCAACCATGAAAAATAAGGAAATCCTACCATTTGTGACAACATGATGGAGGCTGAAATCATTATGGTTAGTGAAATAAGTCAGACAAAATAAGACAAATATCGTATGATCTCACTTATATGGGGAATAATCTTAAAAACAAAACTGAACTCATAGAAATAGAGAGCAGATTGGTGGTTGCCAAAGGTAAGGTATGGGCAGTAGGAGAAATGAGCGAAGGCAATCAAAAGGTACAAACTTCCAACTATAACATAAATAAATTCTTGGGATGTTATATATAGCATAATGACTATGGTTAACAATACTCTATCATATATTTGAAAGTTGTTAAGAGAATAGATCTTCAAAGTTTTCATTGCAAGAAAAAAATGTTTTGTAACATTGTGAGGTAAATGATATTAACTAGACTTACTGTGGTGATTATTTTGCAAAACACACATATACCAAATCCTTATGTTATACACCTTAAGCTAATACAGTGTTATATGTCAGCTGTATCAACCAAACTGAAAGAAAAAGAAGATAGGATATAAATCGGTGTTGAGTATATATGAACGTATAGTGTTAAAAATAATAAAATGACCAAAAGAAAAGAGAGAAAGGCAAACTTGAAAGTCACATGCTACAGAAAGAGAGCTTCCACAAGCTTGACACCCCAAATCTGTGTGGAACACAGGTCCCCCCTCTTTAACACACCCCCATCCTTGATATCATTGTCCTNAGTATATATGAACGTATAGTGTTAAAAATAATAAAATGACCAAAAGAAAAGAGAGAAAGGCAAACTTGAAAGTCACATGCTACAGAAAGAGAGCTTCCACAAGCTTGACACCCCAAATCTGTGTGGAACACAGGTCCCCCCTCTTTAACACACCCCCATCCTTGATATCATTGTCCTGGAACCAAATCAGACTGTTTTTGGAAATGAAAATAATCTATTGTGTTAAGTCACTGAAATTTGGAAGTTTGTTATGGTAGCTTAACATAATTCCTAACAATTACATGTCCATATACATAGGCTTTGTGTGTGTGTGTGTGTGTGTGTGTGTGTGTGTGTCTGTGTTATAAAGGGATGTATGCTTCAGGTGGAGGATAGGCAAGACGTATTGGCCCAGGTTGCTCATATATTGCCCACAAGAGCCTCCACAGGGGCATCATTTGAATATTTGACAGCTGGAAAAAAATTACGTGCTCTAAAATAAGAACACTGCCAAATTGAAATCAATAAATCCTTAATCAAATGTCCAACTGGAACATTATATCAACCTCATTAATTGTTAAATTTAGTATTCATGAAACTTTCATTACATTTGAAGGAATGTGTGGGTTGGGTTTTTCTCATTTTACAAGAAAATTCCCCAACTGTAATTTATTTATTTATTATTTTTTTCTGATACTTTTATTTTTATTTATTTATTTTTTAAAATATAAATTTATTTTAATTGAAGGCTAATTACTTTACAATATTGTATTGGTTTTACCATACATCAACATGAATCTGCCATGGGTGTACACATGTTCCCCAT
>SJYT01056847.1:56274-105249 GCA_006410635.1 Cephalophus harveyi
AAAACATAATTCTCAACTTTTAAGTTGTGCACTTTCTTCCATTGACAAATTCAACTCTGACACCACCTACCTGGAAACAGCCTCATCTCTCACAAGTTAAGGGCTTAATCCCACAAGGCTGTCCCTCACTACTTCAGGTGCCAACTGCAGATCCAGGCTGTCACCTGTGCTTCTAACTGGCTATGGATTGAAGTTCCAATGAGCTCCCTCTCTTTGGGTTCAACTGATTTGCAGAGTGGCTCACAGAATTCAGAGAGAACAATATACTTACTAGACTACCAGTGTATTACAAAGGATATGACTCAGGAACAGCCAGATGAAAGAGATGCATGTGGCAAGGTATGTGGAAAAGGTCTTGTAGTGTTCACGGTCTCTCACAGAGTACCACTCTTCCTACATCTCCATGTGTTCACCAACCTGGAAGTTCTACAAACTGCATCCTTTGGGTTTTTACAGAGGCATCACTGACGCAGGAGATAGATGGGCCCCAGGCTGAGCAGCTGGACTTTGTCTCCTGAGGACAGATACTCCAAGATAAAGAGCAGAGAGGAGCTGAGTCCTGCTTGGGTAAAAAAGATACGGAGGCCACATATTTCTCATTCCTGGGATCAAGGAGACCTCCCAAACTACACGTGCAGAGAAAGGTTCCTTGGGCATCAGAGAAGGGAGAGGGTACCAGTCAATAATATGTCCTGCCAGCCTCCCAGAAACTCTCACGCTGAAATCCATCTTGGTTAAAAGATGTATGTGCACATCGGGGAGGGTCCTGAGTCACACAGCTATACAGAATGAGCAAGATGACTGGCCAGAGAAGACCTGGAAAAATATCCCTATATTAGCAATTTAAGTCAAAAGTGCAACTATCCCTCTGAGCCTGCCTGTGTGTCCTTTTCACATGACTGCTTCTAAGAAACACTTTACCCACTTTACTATCTCCATCTCTTTACTGAATTTTTTTTCAAATTAAGACAAGAACCAAGGGACTTCCCTTGTGGTCCAGTGGCTAAGACCCCATGCTTCAAAGGCAGGGGGCCCAGGCTCGATCCCTGGTCAGAGAACTAGATCCCACATGCCACAACTAAGAATTCACATGCTGTAACTAAAGATCCTGAAAGCCACAACAAAGACTGAAGATGCCAGTGCAGTCAAATAAATAAAATTTAAAAAGAAGACAAAGCTTAAAAAGTTTTAGAAAGAGAAAAACTGAGACCATCATTACCTAGGCATAACTGACTAAATCACTGACCAATGGTAACCGAGTCAACCTCCATCCCCCCGACTCTTCCCCAGAAATCAGAAGTGGTACTACTGAAAGTTCTAACCCTCTAATCACAAGGTTGGTTCTCCAGGCAACCAGCCCCCAACCTTAGGTTACCTGGAGGCTTAACTCACCTCACTCACATAATGAAAGACACCTTTCCAGTCTCCTCTAGGAAATGTCAAGGGTTTGAGGAACCTCTGTGTCAGAAACAGTGACAAAGAACAAATAGACATTTCTTATTACAAATCAGAACATCCCAAGTTGTAATGATGCTCCTTCTCTTCATTTTATCATTATGCATGTTCCCTATAGCATTTGGCACCAAAAAGGTACCCCAGAAACACCACAAGACTGATCTACAGATTGAGATCCTTCTACCTGGAAACAAAGTGCCCTACATTTAGCTCTGGGCTTAGACTAGCATGGAAGTTCCTCTCTCTGCACCCTGCCCCCCAGCAATGCCAATTCCACCTTAAGAAACAGGGCTGGGAAGGGCCTTCCCAGAGAAGGCTCTTCTAAACCCTAGCTCAGCTCTCTATTCCATGGGGAGATGAACAAAACTTTATAGGCTGGTGACAGCTGGTCTGTTCTCAGGTAGTGTTAACCATGGTTCTTACCTAGACATGAACCCTGAATGGACCGTCCCATGGAGATGACTCAGCCCCTCCAATCAGGCCAGCCCAAGGCAAGGCCAATCCTCACTTAATGGATTTCAGCATCAAATGTTCATTGCAATGTGCTCACAGGGTGGGGACCAGGACATATTTATCCAAGTGGCCAGAAGTTTTGGTATGAGTTGAAAGGAGAAAAAAAAGAATGTAAGCAAACTTTAGAACCTTATCTTTGGGGCTCCAAGAATGTGCTCCACCAAAAGCTTAGCTGGCACATATCTTGATACAGAATGACAGTTTCCAGCTTTTCTCACCAACTACATGCTGGTGTTCTGGTGCCAGCCTCTATTTTTATAGCCTGAATAATGCTAGGGTTATTCAGGCAAAGGAGCAGATGAGAGTTGGAGACAGAGGGACAGGGCACAAGAGGTGACGGTAGGAGCATGGGGGCCCACCCCCAACTCAGCCTCCAACAGCAAACCCTGGAGAGTTGAGTCTGGGACAGCAGCCGAGCCCGCCCTCCTCTTAGAGCCCAGACCTCGAGCCTCCTTGGGCTGAGACTCCATCTGCTTTGTTCGCTGCTCTAACCCCAGGGCCTGGAGCACAGCAGTGCTTAATGAATGAATGACCACACTGCCCCACCCCAACTTCAGCACACTGGACTCCTTCCTGTTGCCCCAAAACCTAAGTTCCCCTTTTGCCAACTCAGTGTCTGTGCCACTTCCCTCTCCTGGCCCAGATGCCTTCTTGATCTTAATTTTCACCCATCCATGAACTCAGCCCCAATCCTACCTCCCCTGGAAGCCTTCCCTAACCCCAAGGCTGGGTGAGGTCCCCCCTACACCGGGCAACCTCAGCCCTCCCACAACACTTCTCAATGTCACAGGCTTGTGTTGGCTTCCTTGCCTACCTCCCCGAAGGCAGGGTAGATGCAAGGCTGAGGAAGCAGCAGGTATTCAACAGGTGTCTGTGGAAAGAAGGAAGGGGAGGAGGGAAGAAAGATACCAAGGATGCTGTGGATGGAGAAGCACCTGTCACTGAAACCTACAACAGACTGAGAACAAATCACCAAAAGCCAGCAGATCAATGAACCATTCACCAACAAGTTTACTGAAAAAAAAAAAAAAAATTGCAGGAAGTGGTGGGAAAATACTTTTCAGTGGGTTCAAAAGGGAAGCGGAGGCCACTCTGCCGTGGCCTCTCCTCCTCTCTGGAGGTGGGGGCTGGAGGGGAAAAGACACGTTGGGAGACTGGGTGAATGGGGCCGCTTGAAAGGGCACAAGCAGCTCTCATGGGCTCAAAGTTCTTGAAGGTTCCTCTGGTATCAAGGAAGCTGAAGGCCATTCTTTCTGGAGTAACCTCCCACTGCTGAAGGGAACCAACTAGGACTCACTCCCTCAAAGCTGTTAAGAACATGGCCTGAGTCAAGAATGAGTGATAATGAGGACCTTCCATTATTCTGTTGACCCAGTTCTCAAAGGTAGGAACAGAAGGTGGGATTTAAGACAGATGATCTGGGAAGAAAGACTATTTCTGGCTGGAGCTTTCTTAGCACAGCATTTCTTTCCAAGACAGACACCTCCAGGTGCCCCTCAACATTCATTTATTCCTTACTAACAGAATCCTGATTTGGTGGGGGGCTGTGGGCTTCCCTGGCAGCTCAGTTGGTAAGGAATCCACCTGCAATGCAGGAGACCCCGGTTCGATTCCCAGGTCAGGAAGATCTGCTGGAGAAGGGATAGGCTACCCACTCCAGTATCCTTGGGTTTCCCTTGTGGCTCAGCTGGTAAAGAATCCGCCTGCAATGCAGGAGACCTGGGTTCGATCCCTGGGTTGGGAAAATCCCTTGGAGAAGGGAAAGGCCACCCACTCCAGTTTTCTGGCCTGGAGAATTCCATGGAGTATATACAGTTAAGAGTCGGACAAAGAGTGGGACACGACTGAGTGACTTTCACCTTCACTTTGGGNTGGTAAAGAATCCGCCTGCAATGCAGGAGACCTGGGTTCGATCCCTGGGTTGGGAAAATCCCTTGGAGAAGGGAAAGGCCACCCACTCCAGTTTTCTGGCCTGGAGAATTCCATGGAGTATATACAGTTAAGAGTCGGACAAAGAGTGGGACACGACTGAGTGACTTTCACCTTCACTTTGGGGGTGGTGGTGAGGAAGTGTCACCGGCACTGTCAGCTCACCATAAAATCCTCTGCTCTTTCTCTTAGGCACTAGGCTGGACCACATTTCCCAGCCTCCCTCACAGGAGGCATGGTCATGTGACTGACCCCTGGCCAATGTCAGTGGGAGTAATTCTCTATCAAGTCTGGCCCATAAAATCCTTCCATCCTCCATCTATCACGTTCCTTCCTCTTTCGCTGACTGATGCAAAGGAGCATGACAGCCTTAAGAGCTTGGATCCCTGAATCACCTTTTGGAAAAGAGCCTCTACCTCCCTTATCAGGAACAGCCATTTTGGACTCTGTGTGAGCAAACAGTTAATGTCCGTCATATCTGACTCATTAAATGTACAGCAGACCCTTGAACGTGGATCCACTTACAGACAAATCTTTTTCAATAGTAATACACTACCACACAATCTGAGGTTGGATGAACCCACGAATGTGGAACTGCGGATATGGAGGGCCAACTATAGATACGTGCAGATTTTTTACCTTGGGGGTGGGGGAAGGTCAGTGCCCCAAACCTCTGTGTTGCTGAAGGGTCAACTGCATTTGGTTTGTCTGTTTCAGCGGTGAGCCTATCTAACTCCTCTAAGCAGCAGTGTGCCCTACTAAATACTCATATGGCCCTTTTAACTGGGAATGGCCATGTGACACAGTTCTGGCCCTGGCACGTTAGAGGAGGTCTGCTGGATGTTGTGGGGGGAATGTCTGATAAAAGGTATCAAGGTGGCTGGCATTTCCTTCCTGCAGCAGCCATTCTGCCATCATAAAGAAAAGGCCAGGAAAAAGAACAGCATGTCAGTTCAGACAGATCTCTGCTGTTGAAACCAAAGCCAGCAACCCCCTACCTTCAAACATCTTGTTACACAAGAAAAACAAACCATTATTTGTTTAAGCCACAAAGGTAGGTTACTCTGTAGCCAAACACAAGCCTGCTTTACAACCACTCATTCATTCATCCATTCATTTATTCACCTAACCTTTATCGAGGCCTATTTCATGCCAGTTCTTGAGCTAAGGGAAGAAGATACAGAGATGAGCTGGGTGTAGCCTCTGTTCCCCTGAAGCACCCAGTCAAGCTGTGGAGACAGGCCCACGGGCAGACAATCTGAATGCAGTGGGAACAGATGCTGTGGTGGCACAAGATGATCTGGGGGGTGTGAGCAATGGTGGTGGTGAGCACGGAGGCAAGGAGTTCCCAACTCCCTTTCTGGCACTGGACACAGAGCAAACACCCCTCAAGCTAAAAAGCAAATAACAAGAATGTGCTGTGCTCGGCCGAGCCAATTGCAATTACTTACAATGGTGTTGAGTCCCTAAACACCATCAATTAATGCAGCTGTTTCAAGATAATCAGCAGTCATTAGAGCAAGATGCTCAAGAGGAGAATATAAAAACTCACATGCCGCTGACTTAGACATGCTGGAAAGTCTGTGAACCGAGAATGAGACAGGCTGGCTTAGATCCTGAGACCCTCCTGCCTGCTGAGATTAGGATCTCTTTTTCTCAAAGACACAGTCATTTTTCACCTTGAAGAAAGAGCCCAGGTCACGTCTATGCCATGACCTTCAACCATTAAGAAGTGTAGTGGAGACAAACTGGCAACAAAAATCAACCCCATCTGGGAAATCAAAACCAGAGAAGTCAGAGCAGTCGGGGAGCCAACTGGAAAGTAAAGGTTCTCCTCCTTTTAACTCAATGCTGCCTACACACAAATAATTTTTCTTTTATAGTGAATGGTATTATTGGCCTGGAGAAGGCAATGGCACCCCACTCCAGTACTCTTGCCTGGAAAATCCCATGGACAGAGGAGCCTGGTAGGCTGCAGTCCATGGGGTCCACAAAGAGTCAGACACGACTGAGCGACTTCACTTTCACTTTTCACTTTGATGCATTGAAGAAGGAAATGGCAACCCACTCCAGTGTTCTTGCCTGGAGAATCCCAGGGATGGCGGAGCCTGGTGGGCTCTCGTCTATGGGGTCGCACAGAGTCGGACACGACTGAAGCGACTTAGCAGCAGCAGCATTATTAGCCATTTCCTTACTTTCCAAGTATAGGGAAAGTATTTTAAGAAAAAAAAGACAAAGTCTCATTGACCTCAGATTCCAGAAGTTTAAAAATAAATAAACTAGGACTTCCCTGCTGGTACAGTGGATAAGAATCCACCTGCCAGTGCAGGGGACACGTGTTCGATCCCTGGTGTGAGAAGATGCCACATGCCGTGGAGCAATTAAGCCCGGGCATCACAACTACGGAGCCAGGGTGCTGGAGCCACTGAAGCCCATGAGCCTAGAGCCTGTGCTCTGCAACAAGTGAAGTCACTACAGTGAGAAGCCTGCTTGTCACAACTACAGGAAAGCCTGTGTGCTGCAATGAAGACCCAACACAACCAAAAAAAATTTTTTTTCAATGAATAAAATAATCAGGTTCCTCATTAAGAGGATTGATTATCCGCTTTCCAGTCTGAATGCCGACTTATGAGTACAAAGAACTCCAGTGGAGACCAGAGGGTGTGCTAATCACACAAAGCAGAGAGGCACTCGGGTTCCCAGGCTGCAATCACAGGCTCCTCTAGTCCTCCCCCAGCGCTGGAGGCCATCGCTAGCGGGGCAGGCTGCCACACTGGAGTTCCTCTGTAGAACACACGGAGCAGCTGAGGGTGAGGTCTGAGGAGGAGGGACCTCCCCTTCCAGGACCAAGTATTAAACTCAGGCCTGTTAACACTCTCCCAGAGACTTTCACATCCAGAAGGTTCCAGCTATGGCAGACACAGGACACACGACAATGTCAAAAGCACAGGCCCAAAACGGTATCACTTGTGCTAACACCCACGATACCAAACCTAGATTTAATATTTGACCTAACTTGCGATTTCAGCGTCCCCCAGATATGTCATCTTAATGGGCCAGTTTGGAGTTTTCTGGCCAGCACGAATGAGGTACTCTGTCACATGAGTCCTCTCTATCACCCAGAGAAAGAAGAGATAAACTACAAGATAGACCCTTGCCCCTCGCCCAGAAAGCGCAACTTGGCCTGAAACAACCCTGGATTTTTTTTTTGTTTATAGCCTCCTTGCCACTCCCCTGTCCTACTTATAAAAACCATCTCTTTGCACAGCCCCTCAGAGCGCCCTTCTGTTTACTAGATGGAGTGCTGCCCATTCAGGACTCTTGAGTAAACCCAACTAGATTTTCACATCTACTTGGTTGAATTTTGTTTTCCCCTAGTAGTCTGGCCTTCTGCCTCAGGCTAGCCCCTGACCTGCTCTCAGGAGTAGCTGTGCCATTCGTCACTCAAAGAACTGGGTCTCCAGTGGGATCATGGGCTTCCACAGCGATGGACAGTCAGCCCAGAACAGTGGTCAGGGCATCTGGTGCCATCAACCAGGACCAGGAATATGCTGGCAAACCAGGTGAGTAAACACTGAAATCACAGTCTCTTATCATGCTTCCCGCTAACAACCTGAGGCCAAGAGTGATAGTTAAAACATGAACAACCAGCATGTGTCAGACATGGACCGGTGAAATGAGTGCCTATGTTTAGCAGCGGGCAAGGCCACGTCACCAGAGTATACCAGCTGAAGTATACCACTGTGCCCCACCCCTCCTGCCTCGGTCAACCCTTCACAGGCTATACTCTGGCCTCTTGAGGCCGTAAAAAGTGGCCTGGAGTCAGGTGAGTGCCCGGGAAATGCCTCTGCTATTATTGCTGTCCTTCACTGTGAACTTGAGTATGATGTCCTCCATTCTATGGGCAGGAGGCTATGTGTATCTTATCACCCTATATCCATCATCTCAGTGCAGTCGGCTGGTATGAAAAATGTTTTGCAACTCACTCCAATATTCTTGCCTAGGAAATCCCATGGACAGAGGAGCCTGGTGGGCTACAGTCCATGGGGTCACAAAGAATCGGACACGACTAAGTGACTAAACAGCAAGAGCATTAGGAATGAATGGTTAAAAAAATAAAGACCAAAAAAAAAAAAAAACACCACAGCTAACATTTAAGCATGTACTATGCATTCTAAGTCCTTGTCATGTACTGTCTCAGCTCAGCTTCACAGTAATACCATGAAGTGGGTATTATTATCATCACCTTGGTTTTACAAAAGAGAAAACGGAGGCATAGAGAGGCTGGGTAACTTGTCCAAGGGTACAGGCCTAATGATGACAGATCCAGTCCGGCTTCAGGGTCTACACTCTGACCCACTGCATTGTGCTGAGTACACACCCACAGGAATGTTAGTATCAGGAAGTCATCAGAGAACCTCTGACACCCACACACCCTGAAAAATCCTTCCAGATGGTTTCTGATGATGCTGAGCATATACTGTTGTTGTTTGACTTACAGCACATTTTAGAGAAAAGTAGTACTTTTACCGCTAAGCAGGAGACCACCTGCAATTTTTACATAATTAAGTAACCACATTGAGTTATCCAGGCACTGTAGCAGGAAGATCTAGGTACATAGTATTTCTCTACTCAAGAGATCTGAATTCTAGGGGAAGCCTTTTAAATACCCTGTGGTCCAATGTCCCCATCCCTAAGAAGATCCCAGACCTGGCAGAAGGATTGAACAAGATCATGGACACAGCTCCCTGTTTAAATGGTAAGCTACTACATAAGCAAAACATATGATCATAATGATTAATATATTTCAGTAAAGGGACAGATAAAATTTTCTATACCTATCAATCTATACTTGTCTAAATTCTATGTTGTGTATACTCCTACGGAAGGTCCTATTTATATCTCTTCACATTTCAGTAACAATGTTTAAAGCTTAATTTACTCCTGTAAGCCTGGGTCCTTCCATTATTACTTCTGAGCTTCCAGACATTTCTACTATATCTTTAATAATTTTACCTTAATCTTTCATCTTAGAAGCATAAAAAGTTAATGAGGCAGTAAATATCTTACTCTAACTTCAGATTCTTCTATATTAGCAGCTGACACAATTAGCAAGCAAGGGCTTCATTTTACTTTATAATTAAAAAGCTCAAAATGATACTGCTCTGTCTCTGAAGGCCTGGAGTTTGGTGTTGAATCCACGAATGAGGTGGATCTAGGAAAGTAAGCTGTGGTTTCTGTCAGTTGGAAAGACACATGTCTCCATGTAATTGAGGGGTAGGACAAATAGTATTCAAACTATTTGTAAACTGGGTGTAAATGATGATGCTAACCACAGACAGCAGTGGAAAGGAGAGGAGGGGGAGGAAGTATCTGAACCAGGAGCAATGATTTTCATCTTAATCTGTTCTTTAAAGCTATGGTTTCTATGCTATTGATTGTGGCTCTCTCTGGAAGTTGGTTATACACAGAGGCAGAGAGAGTGGTAAGCAGATGACAAAAGGATGCCTCATAATACAAAAACATGAATGCATAAGTTGGGGGAGTGACTATGCAAACACAGAATTTTCAAGTTCCTAAGTTGCTACCACTAGATATTTGAGTTGCCCAAGCTCTCCTCCACCCTACTACCAGCACAGAGGTGGCTCGATCCATGTATGCAGTACAGGAAGATGGGGCTGGGGGAGGTGGTGGTGGGGGGTGGGGAATAGGGACCAGGGTGTAGGGAGGAGCCCTAGATACTCCTGGTGGAGCACTGCTTGCAGCCAGAAGGCAGCCTAGAGGACATGGGTGATGCTGCCTCCTAGCTGCAAGAACTACATCACAAGGATCCTCCGAGTTCTTTCATCATTAACACCCGCTGTGCTCCTGAGATGGCTCCTCTTTTCATTACTGATAGCCCTGCTTCTTTCCCAGAGCCAGTGGCTTCCCTTACAAAGGCCCAAGAAGATTCAAAGCAGCCTCCTGGCTCTAGAGATGGAGGCTACTTACTATGCTGGAGGCTGCGGCTCAGTGAGGCCACCCTGGCCCTCCTGCCTTTTGCACTCAGATGGCAGCCTTGCAGGTCCTATTCCACTTGTGAGGCTGCCCAGGAGGCTCAGGAAGAATCCCAGGGAGGCTGCTGCTGCCGAAAGGCCCACCGTCCTACCAGAAGGCAGCTGTTGCCTCTTCTCCAGCTGCTAAGCACAAGTATGTGCGAGCGTACTCAATTGCTTTAGTCTTGTCTGACTCTTTGAAACCCTGTGGACTGTAGCCCACAAGGCTCCTCTGTCCATGGGAGTCTCAAGCTAGAATACTGGAAAGGCTTACCATTTCCTCCTCCAGGGGATCTTCCCTACCCAGGGATCAAACCCATGTCTCCAGCGCCACCTGCACTGCAGGCAGGTTCTTTACTGCTGAGCCACCAGGGGAGCCCCAAGCACAGGTTCAGACCATCCCAGCCGGCTCTCTTTTGGCCACGCCCCTCAGCATCCCAGGTGTGAGCTGGCTCCCCCAGGCTGGACCCCAGAGCAATGTCGGTGTTGCTCAAGCCACCTTTTCCAAAGGGGCACACCCCTCATTCACAACTTCAGATGGATCCATGCTCTCCCACCTCCCTGGGTCCAGCTCTCACCTGGAAGCAGAACGGTGGGCCTGGCACACCTTATTTCAGGTAACTGTAAGGCCATTTTCCCTATCTCAGCAAATTTGCTTCTGATGGTAACTCCTCCCCCAGAATGTGGGCCCACGACACCTTATCCACCAACTAAGAACCTCGTTCCAGGGCTGAAGTCTACCCCTGGGAGTTTTCAGAAACTTGGCTATTCTGTCATCCCTTTTCCTACTTCCTCCAGATAGCAAGTTTACTTTCTTCCTCTCTCCCTCCCTCCCCTTCTCTCTCTCACTTACAGACCTCAGGCATTAATTAAGCCTCTTCTAGAAAACAGCTGCAGGAATCCTGGGTATGAGCCAGACCTGGAGGCAGAGACAGTCCGGGTGAGGAAGATAAGCCCACAACAGTTTTGAACCTACAAGTTGTGCAGGTTCTTGCTTCCAAGTGACATTCCAAATTCCAATCCTTTCCAGATTCCTGAAAAAAGGGGACACAGGCTGCTCCCACCCCTGCTGCCTCTGGCCATTCTCGCCAGGGCTGGCCTTTGATAGAGGCGGCAGAGCTGGACTTTGATCCACCTGCCAGTGGGGTCATGGCCACCCCCCACAGTCAGAAACACCTTCCCCAAACCAGCCTCTCTCTCCTCAATAGATCAGCAAATCAGATTGCCAAAAAGTGCAAGAAGGGGTGTTCTTAGCTCTCCCCGGGGAGATGAAGCTCTCTCCTTCACCTCCACTGGAGTGAAGATGGCGTGGTCTGAAGCAGTCAGTGGGACTCCACAAGTGGCTTCCCCTTCATTATGCACAGGGATAAGGGACCCTGAACAGGGCTGCAGCCACAGCTCAAGGCCCTAGAGGTCAAGCCATGGAGGACTCACCCCTCACCAGGGAGCCTTAGCTCCCCACGGTGGCCATCACCTTCCCACTCCAATCGTGGCATAAAGACAACTTCTTTTCTTCCTGGAAACTCTGGAGTCCCCCCTGAGTTAGAGACCCAGTTGTCAAAGTCGGACCCATAAATTATGTTCTCTACCCTCAATACACACAGAAATGAATGTCTCCACTCAGATATTTCTTTAAAATTTGATGAACGATAACATTTCAGAAACAGTGAAGCACAATGGAAATCATGGGCTATGGACTTTGATAGCCTGGATTCAGGAGGGACACCCACTTATTTACTAAACAAACACTGAGTACCTGTCATTTAGAGAGTGGAAGCCTGGGTGCTGGGGGCTCAACGATGGTTCCACCCTCCTGGGTGGTGGGGCATCTGACAATTCAATAACTTATCACACAGCAGCCTGGGGAGGGCTGAGAAAACACCCACAGGAATTTGGGGGCACTCAGAGGGAGCCTACCAGCCCCAGTGTGACCGGGGTCTAATTACTTACTAATTCACTAGCTCAATGGTGAAAACTACTGAGCTAAATACTCTTCAAACCAATCACTGGAAAGAAAGAGTTGCAGATACCTCGGTTCCACAAATGCTCTGCTGCAAAGGCCCGGTGGCCCACCAAGTCCCTGGTGCCCGAAAGTAGCCTCCCAGGTATCAGTGATGGGGGGCTGGGCAGGAGCTAACCTGTAAAATAGACATGTCTCCTACATATCCTTTCTAAAACATAGTCGTTGTTTTTGTCCTGTCCTACTCTTGTGCGACCCCATGGATTGTAGCCCGCCAAGCTCCTCTGTCCATGGGATTTCCCAGGCAAGAATAGTGGAGTGGGTTGCCATTTCCCTCTCCAGACAGGTATTGAACTCCTGTCTCCTGCACTGGCAGGCGGGTTCTCTACCACTGAGCCACCAGAGAAGCCCTCTCTAAAGTAGGCAATTCATTCAATCCAAAACTTAATGAAAGCCAGGAGAATGGATGGGGGGGGGTCCATGCACTGGCTTTCTGACCGTCGCCTTGCGTTCCCACCTCTCTCCAGGAAACTCGAGGTTTCTCAAACCACCTGTTTTTTTAAACCCTCTTCCCAGAGATGTCCGAACAGCGCACCAACACCTCCGAGGAGGAATTGTTGCCGAGCCGGGTCCGCAGTCACCTCACGTTTGTGAGGCTGGCCGAGCACTGCGTGTTCCACACTCGGGTTCATCCGCGGGCCTTCTGCAAATAGCAAGAAATGTCCCCAACTTGTGGAGCCTTCTTGAGGCTCCCTTAGCTCCCACCCCACGCTTCCCCATTCGCACGCGATCTGATCCCACAACTCTCGTGATTTTACTTTTCGAATGCTTACAAAGCACCCTATCTTCCCACGAAAGCACAAGCCACCTGGGCGGGGATGTCCTCCCCACCCCCCACCGAAACGCCCCGCCGAAGCGGGTAAAATATGGCTCCAACGCCTCCTGCATGGCTAAACCTTCAACCACCCCCCCACAGGTAGAATTCGAAAGACCGACTGCTGCAGCCGCCAAGAACGCGGCTAGCTCGAAGCACATCCAATTTCGCGTGTATGACAAAGCCGGCTGCTTTAAAAGGCTGCGACCTAGACAAGTTCGCGAGCAAGAGCAACTGCAGGGGGTGGAAACCCCGCAGTCCTGATTTGAGCATCCCGGAACGTTCACCCGCGCGCGGAGCTACCCCTCCGCGGGGCCCCGGGACACCCGGGGGCGCCGCGCGCAGGTAGCGGCCGGAGTAGCCGGCCCCACCACCGAGGAAGGCCGCCGAGAACTTGCTGCCGTCTGCTTACCTGGCGACCCGCGGGCTCGCGGCGGCCGGGGAAGGGGGATCTTGCAGGGGAGCTCCAGTTCCGGCTGCAATCAGGCGGCAGGAGTGCGGGGGCCGGGCCGGCGCGGGCCGGAGGGGCGGGACCGCGCAGCGAGGCAGACGAGGTGCGGAGCTGGAGGTGGAGAAGCGGGAGGCGGCGGGGTTTAAGGGAGGCACCCGCCGGGGGGTGCGGGGCAAGGACTTGGGAAAAGGGCGGCGGGATCCTGGGCCGGGTTAGGGGGCGCTGGGGCTAGGAGAGAGGGCGGCGGATCAGAAGGCGGGGACTGGGATCCGGGCGCGGGAGCTGAGGGGGCGGCTTAGGGAGAAGGAGCGAGTCCCGGGCCGGGGTTTGGGGAAGAGGCGGGGGTGGAGGAGGGAGCTTAGTAGCCGGGTTCAGACCGGGCACTCGCTAGCGCGCCCCTGACCTCCCCTGCCCCGCACCCCTCTCCCACCGGAGTCACTGCCTGGTCGTCCCGGCCTTGGCGCGTTCGGAAGACTCCCTTGGTGTCCGAGCCCGAACCCCAGGACACCCGCCCACCTCGAGCCTCAGTGGGAGGCTCCGCTCAGCCTCAAAGGCAACCGCCTCGACCGCGGCCCGCGCCGCGCTCACCGCCCATGGTCCCGGCCGGGCCCGGCTCCGCCGCAGCGCGCCCGGTTCCGCGCTCGCCGCCTGCTCGGCCGGGCGCAGCGGGAGGCGAGGGCGGCGCGCACCGACTTCGGGCAGCGCGACATCTCGCAGCGCCCCCTACTGACCTCGCGGCGCTCGGGGCCCGGCCCGCCCCGCGCTGGGCGCCCCGAGCTCCGCCCCGGAGGCGGCGTTGCGGTGCGGCCCGGCAAGCTAGAAGGGAGCGGTGGAGAGGACACTGACTGGAGGAGGCCAATACAGGCCCCAGGGACGGGACAACCATCGGAGATCTCGGCGGGCGAATCGCGGTCACGGGCATGCTGACTGCGCGGGGACCGCGGCCACCTGAGCGCAGGGCCTCTGCGCGCCTAACTACGCCGGACTCGGGATCAGGAGTGGACGCACGCCTAGGACGGGTGTGCAGGCACGGCCCGGGCCCGGAGCCCTAGTGCGAGGTGCCCGTGGGCCGTGGGCTTGACCCGGCGCTACCCGGGGTCCGGTGCTGAGCTGGCCGCCCGTTTTGGGGATTCATCGTTACTGGGTGACTGCAGCCTCATGGACCCAAATTGTCACGACTCTGGCCACCTTGCCCTCCCCACCACCCACACCCCCGCCCCCAGCATACTCCACGTTCCCTTCCGGCCCCAACCACATCCGGCCCTGTGTGTCAACTCTAGACCTCCAGGCTGCTCCCTCGGGGTGGCTTCTAGATGCCCTGCGGATGTCGCCATCCTGGCAGCCTCCATCCCCACCCCTTCTCTGAGCTACCGGGAAGCCATTGAGCATTTGACTGATTTCTGTAACTCTCTGTTAGACACACTTGAGGCTTGCAGTTGAACTTGATTTGATACTTTATGGGGGTGGGGGCGGAGGGGTCATTTCTCTCAAATGTTGGGCTCTAGCTGGTGGGAATTATTACTTGATTTCTCTGCGCAAGATAATCTGACCAACTGTGACTGTCAGAGAGGCCTTTGGTATCCGTTCCAGGACTACAGTGACCCGCCTACGTACCTTAGAGCAATTGGTCTTGAGCAAAATGGGCTTCTAAGTATTTACTGTTGACCTTCTAAGCGTACTTTCTGGAGCCGTTTCTCACATGGCCTCTTCCCTCATTCCTGTACTGCTGCTGCTGCTGCTAAGTCGCTTCAGTCGTGTCCGGCTCTGTGCGACTCCATAGACACCATTCCTGTACTGGTGGTCCCAAATCCACACTCAGCACAGAGAGGTTACCCACATTTTTACCGACTCTCTGGCTTTCTGCTCAGAAGTTTCCATCTCAGTTCAGCACTCCCAGCACCAAATTCTATCTCTTGTCAGCTCCAAAGTGTATCTGCTCAATGGTCTCACAATGTTCACAGTCTCCTGCTTTGCCTTCCTCAGCTGAAGGCTCAAGATCCAGGAAGCCTTAGCTTCTAAACCCTGATAACCTGCCTTTCTCTTCCCATTCCTGGGGTGCCAGGTTGTGCTCGGCTCCCTCCTGCCCCGACCTCTGACACGTGAACGGCACCTCCAGGGACAAATTGTTTCACTGTCCCTTTAGCATCACCCAGATTCTCCCACCTGGCTCTCAGACCACCCTACCCACCCAACACCTCTCCTCCTTTGCTTCACAATCCCACTGACTATCCTCTCACCAAGTCCAGGCTCTACACCTTCCCTGGTGCTGGCTGCCTCTTCCCTGCATGAGTTAGGGCACTTTCTGCTCTAAATCAGGGGTCCCCAAACCTGAGTAGGAACTGGGCAGCACAGCAGAAGGTGAGAAGCACTGCAAATGAGCAAAGCTTCGTCTGTATTTACCAGCCACTCCGCATTGCTCCGGAGAAGGCAATGGCATCCCACTCCAGTACTCTTGCCTGGAAACTCCCATGGACGGAGGAGCCTGGTAGGCTGCAGTCCATGGGGTCGCTGAGTCAGACAAGACTGAGCGACTTCACTTTCACTTTTCACTTTCATGCATTGGAGAAGGAAATGGCAACTCACTCCAGTGTCCTTGCCTGGAGAATCCCAGGGATGGCGGAGCCCAGTGGGCTGCCGTCTATGGGGTCGCACAGAGTCGGACACGACTGAAGCGACTTAGCAGCAGCAGCAGCAGCAGCCGCATTGCTCACGTTACTACCTGAACTCTGCCTGTCAGATCACCTGCAGCATTAGATTCTCATAGGAAAATTATCACAATGTAATAATAATAGAAATAAAGCACACAATAAATGTAATGCACTTTAATCATCCTAACCGTCCCCCCTCCCCACTCTGTGGAAAACTTGTCTTTCACAAAACTGGTCCCTGGTGCCAAAAAGATTGCTAGGGGGACTTCCCCGGTGGTCCAACGGCTAAAACTCTGATCTCCCAATGCAGGGGTCCCGGGTTTTATTCCCTGGTCAGGGAACTAGATCCCACATGCCACAACCAAAGATCAAGATCCTGGAGCCAGCAACTAAGACCTGGGACAGCCAAATAAATTAATTTTTTAAAAGGCTGCTAAGGACCGCTGCTGTAAATGACAGACAACCCAATTTGTGCGTACTTAAACAAGAAGGAATTGATTGACTTACGTAAATTAAAAGCTCAGGGCACATCTGCTTCATGCCTGGGTTTAGGTCTAGAAACTAAAGCCTTCAGGGACGCTCTATCTCCCAGCTTTGCTTCCTTCCATGTGAGCTGTACTCCGAGGCTCTCTGCAAGACTCCAGCAGATCCAGGCTCACAACCTCACAGCCACAAGGCCAGCAGAAAAACTGCTTCTCCTTGCCCACCATTCCCGCAAGCCTTGGGCCTGACTCTGGTTGGGTCACCTGTCCACCCTGTCCTCCCAGCCACTGTGACCTCATGGTGGTTCTCTCTCTCCCTGCTACCTGCTCAGCCCCAACAAGTACCTGCTCCTGCATCCCTTCTCTGTCACAACAGGACTGAAGGGGACCCAGGGGCACCACTGCTAACCATTTCCCCACAAAACACACCTCACTACAGTTCACCTGGCTGCAAGCCTCCTGCGTTGTCTCAGGGCATTTTCCAAACAGAAAAGGGTTCCAAACAGGGGCAGAGTTCCGAAAAGGAAGTGGGAAACAAGACCCTCGGCTTACAGCTTCCTGTCTTTTTATCGTATCCCCTCCCTAAGTCAAGACTTGGTACAGAGGTGGCCTCAGGCCTCTCTGGGAACCAGGTATCATGTTCTCCCTAGATTCTCCCTCTTGGTGTCTTTCCTCGCTTCTCCGATTCTCTGATGGCTTCAATCCCCCTTTTTTCTTGGAGGAGGTGTCCTCTCCCTCCTCCCTGTGGACTTTGGGTTCTGAGTAGTACCCACCCATCCTGGCCCCTGGCATAGTAACACGCCTTGGCTGGAACTTAAAGGAGAAAGGGCCCACAAGGAGAAAAAAAAAATTCCTACTGGGGAAATATATCTGAGGAAGCATCTCAAAACTATTACTGCCATTCAGCCTCTTTCGTCTGTGGTTGGTGAGGAGGTAAGATGTGGCCTGAAGGAGCTGGTGGCCTCCTGGTCAGCAGCTAGGGTGGCTGTGCCAAAGCTGACCACCCAGAGGAAAACAGTCGAGAGGTAGCTTCCTGTCATGTCTAAAACCAGGACCTGGATTTTTCAAGTACATGTCCAGTGAATCTGCTTTTCCCCCAAGCAAACTAGAATTGGTTTTTCCATAACATGCTACCAAAAGAGTTCTGAGTAGCACAAGCCCACAGCACAGCGCCTGGCACATTGGTCCCTGAAAAAGAGTAATCTTTCATCATCATTATTCATGTGATAGGGGGCAAGCCATGCCCATCAGTGACTGTAAAACAGAGGAGAAAGGAAAAAGCACAAGGGTCCATTTGCTCATAACCTTGGTTTCCCCTTCTATTCCCAGACTTTGTCCTTCCCACATACACATTTTGGCCCCCAGGGAAACTCAAAATTCATTGAAAGTTGAAGCCTCCCATCTTATAAAAATAGTCCCAGACTCAGCCAAGTCATGAATATTCTGCCAGGCAGTACATACTGTCATTCTGTGCAAGCAGCCCCCGCCTGGAGCAGCTGGGAGCAGGTGCCCATCTTCAATTCAGTTTCAATCCGTTGAGCATAAAAAGGCTGAGCAAATATTTGTACAACCTCCTTTGTCCTGCTCTGTAAACTTAGAGAAACAGTGGGCTACTGCCCCTAGCCTGAAAGGATTGACTAGGGGGAAAACAAGAAGTCTAGGACAGGGTATGAGGTAACAACAATGCCAAGGAGGCCCCTAGGCACCTGGGTGAGGTGGTCGATTGTCATCAGGTTCTAAGTTCCAAAGGTCTGTGCAGTCCACAGCCTGCCTTATGATAGAATTTCACATCCATGCAAAATATTTCTTTTGTGCCCACTACAACATCTAGATTACTGATATTATTTTTAAGTTCCGTTTACCATGGGTTTCCTGATTATAAAAGCACCACTCATTGTAAAAACTTGGGAAAAGACAAAGTACACACGAAGATGAAAATTTAAATGACCCATGATAAGTGTATATCAAAAAATACAGTAAACATCCAACCAAGATTTAAAGTGGGAAGACTAACCCATACATGCTTCCATTCCACCGCTGGCACCCCAGGGCCTCAGGGAGATAAATATCTTGCAAAAGGTTAAAAGTCATTTCTTAGGTTCTTTCAAATCTCCTGCATTCTCCCTGACACATGTATAATTTTCAACACTGTCGTCAGGGCCTCCCTGCTTCAGGGTGGTCCGTGCTCCATCATTTATGTATGCTCATGATTCACTGTACTTGATAGCAGCTGCAACCTCATCTCCCCACGCCAACGCCAACAGGCTTATTATACAAGTCCCTGCCCCTCCGAAGAGCAATCAGGGAGGGCAAACTCATTTTACTATCTAGCTGGGTAAAATCTAATTAGAAAGGCAAATCTGGAAGAACAGAACACAAAATAACCATGTTAAATAAAAAATAAGAGATGGCTTAAAAGCTGACCTTGAGCCAAAAAAAAAAAAAAATCACAAAGAACTGAAGTAATTTACTGAATCATAAGTCTAAATATTCATTTTGTCCTCTAAATTCTGAGCCCAACCAAAAGATGTTTCTAGGCAAAAAAGAAACAAATAAGCCCTGGATGAACTCACACAAATCTTATTTGGAAATCTTAAAAGGACAACAAGGATTTCAGCTGTTTTATCTACAACAGTGCCAGGAAGATATGTATTAAAGTTGGATGAATAGACCTGGAGCCCATCCCCCTCGTTTTACAATTAGAAGTCAAGCAGAAAGGAGACAGGAGGAGAGTGGAGATCTGGTGGAGCTTTCTGCAACCTTGTGACCCCTTGGAAGAAAAAAATGGGAGATTAGTGCCCATGAGAGATGTGGGGCCCAGCTAACACCCCAGACTTAAGCCAGGACTGAAAATAGAAAAGATGGAAGCTAGGAAATAGCCTTGGAATTCTGAAAGACACCTTTGCCAATGTAGAATTCTATGCTCAGAGAAACAAGGGACAGAAGGGTAATCAATTTGCCCCAAATTAATCACAGTAATGGAAAAGAAAGTACATTCTGCTATTATTGGGTGGAGTCTCATATAGATGAAATTAAGTCAATAGTGTTTTTCAACTCTTCCAGATCCTTACTATTTTTTTTCTCCTTTTCTATCAATTATTGAATGAGTAGTTGACATCTACTATAATTATTATGATTAATTTATTTCTTTCAGGCCTATTAATTTTTGCTTCATGTGTTTTTAAGTTTTTATTAGGTACAGAGATGATTGGGATTTTATGTATACTTGATAAATTGCCCCTTTATCTCTTTATCCCTTTTAATATCTTTGATATGAAATCTACTTCATCGGATGTTAACATAGCCACTGCAGTTTTGTTTAGGATAATGTGGTACAATCTTTTCCATCCCTTCTCCTTTAATCTATTTGTCTTTATATTTAAAGTGGTTTTTGGTGAGTATAAAAAAGTTGTATGTTGCTTTTTTCTTCAACCTGACAATCTCTGCTTTTTATTTGAGGTGTTTCAACTATTTCTATTTAATGAGATTAATAAATTTTTTTTTATTGTCAGTGGTTGTGTTAGGGTTATAGTATACATTTTTTAGTTTATCACAGTCATGCTGTGATATTATTTTACCACTTGATTAATAGTATAAGAAATGTATTAAACTATACTTTGATTAGCCCCCCTACCCACTGAAATATTGTTCTCTACACTTTATGTCTACATTTTAAAAACTCATTTACTTTAAAAACTTTATTTATTTATTTGGCTGTGCTGAGTCTTAGTTTCACATGCGGGATCTTTTGATTGTGACATATGAGCTCCTAGTTGCAGCATGTAGGGTCTAGTTCCCTGACCACAGATCAAACCTTGGTCCCCTGGATTAAGAGCACATAGAATCTTAGCCACTGGCCCACCAGAGAAGTCCCTATATCTACAAATGTTACAGACTCCATGATACATTGTTATCACTTTTGCTTTAAACCATCAACTTCTCTTTTAAGGTAATTTTTAAAATAAGAAAGAATCATTTTATTGTTACATATTTACCATTTCTGGTGCCCTCCATTTCTTTGTGTGGACTCATATTTCCATCTAGTATCATTTCCTTTTGCCTAAAGGATTCTCTTTAACATTTCTTACCCTATATGTCTTGTGGTGATAAACTCTTCCAGTTTTTTATGTCTGAAAAATACCTTGACTTCACCTTTGTTTCTGAAAGATATTTTCACTGGGTATAGAATCCTAGGTTGACACCATATGTCTTTCAGTCCTTTAAAGTTGTTGCATCACTGATTTCTGGAGTCTCAGGTGGCTCAGTGGTAAAGAATCCACCTGCCAATATAGGAGACACAGGAGACACGGGTTCAACCCCTGGGTTGGAAAGATACACTGGAGGAGGAAATGGCAACCCACTCCAGTATTCTTGCCTGGAGAATCCCATGGACAGAGAAGCCTGGTGGGCAATAGTCCATGGAGCTACAAAATAGTCAGACATAACTGAGTGATTGAGCACGCATGCACAAACACTGATTTCCATTGTTTCTGATGAGGAATCTGCTGTTATTTTTCTCTTTCTTCCTCTTTACATAGTGTGTCTTCCCCTCCCCCACTTGCTTTTATAATTTTCTCTTTTCAATGGTTTTAAGTAATTAGATGATGATTTGCTTTGATGCCATTTTTCCTGTTGTTTCTTCTGCTTGAGGCTTAATGAGAAACCTGTTCGCTTCCCCTCAAGGGAGGGGGCTCAAAAGAGTCCTTCCACCCAAGAAACTAAAGCACTTAGATCTAACTGCTCCCTTGATGCCCCACCCAGTATATTCTCACACATCTTACAGGAGCAAAGAGCGAAATATCCCTCACCCCTCTCTCCTCTGTGCCATTCTCTCTATCCATCACACACAGCTCCAACACCCTATCCTACTCCCTTGGATCCTCTGCACGTTACAAAATGGTCCAAAGTAGAGAGCTTGAGTTGAGCCATAGTCTGGGATGGGGTGGAAAGCAGGCCTGGAACAACTGTGGTTCTCCCTGCTGTCTTGGAGAACCAAAGATAGGACGGACCCAAGTCCCTTTGAAAGAGTGACAGGCTAGCATAAAGACAGTGTGAGGAGTGGGTAGAGAATGGAGAGCTTGCAAAAAGCCTCCACTCCCCATTGAGTGCCTAGGACATGCCTGCACTGTGCTGGTGTTACTGGGAAGAATAAAATCTGACTACATATTGGGTTTTTTTTTTTTTTTGCTTGTTTGTTTGTCTTGTTCACTAAAAGAATACTGTCTATATATAATGGGCTTCTCGGGTGGTGCTAGTGGTAAAGAACCTGCCTGCCAATGCAGGAGATTTAAGAAATGTGAGTTCGATCCCTGGATTGGGAAGATCCCCTGGAATAGAGCATGGCAACCCACTCTAATATTCTTGCCTGTAAAATCCCATGGGCAGAGGAGCCTGGAAGGCTATAGTCCATGGGGTTGTGAAGAGTTGGACCTGACTTAAGAAACTTAACATGCTGTATATAACAGCCTGCTGTGGGGAACTCTGTCCCTCTGCTTGAGGGTTAAACCAAAGTGCCTTTGTTCAGGGAAACACCCTGACCCTGTACACTTGGGAATGGCTGCAAGAAAAAGGAAATTAACACATCCTTGTCCTGAGAATGGCCATTCCAGGAAATATTTGCAAGATTAATTGGCTTTTTACTTTACTCCCTCACCTCTTCCCCATCTGTGCTCTATAAAACTGGCCAGACCCCCAATAAGATGATTATTTTGAGACACTAGTCTGCCATCTTCTTGGTCTGCTGGCTTTCTGAATAAAGTTGTTATTCCTTATCTCAACACCTTTTCACCCAACTTTTTGGCCTGTCATGTGGCTTCCCTGGTGGCTCAGAGAGTAAAGAATCAGCCTGCAATGCAGGAGACCCGTTTGATCCCTGTGTCAGGAAGATCTGCTGGAGAAGGGAATGACAACTCACTCCAGTATTCTTGCCTGGAGAATTCCATGGACTGAGGAACCTGGCAGACTATAGTCCATGGAGTTGCAAAGAGTAGCAAGACTGAGTGACTAAAACACACGCACATGGCAAGCAGAGCAGGCTTGTACTCGGTAACACTGGGGCCTCAAAGACAGTAGTGAATTGTCACTGCCTGAGCAGCTTCCTACGCCTGTCTGGGGAGACATCTGGCCAAACAAGCAGCAGACAGCAATGTGATCCCTGTGGGTTCAGCAGGAAAAAAACATAATCCTATTTCATGTAAGGGATAAAAGCAATAGCTAGAGAGATTAAGGGAGAAGGCAATAGCAACCCACTCCAGTACTCTTGCCTGGCAAATCCCATGGACAGAGGAGCCTGGTAGGCTGCAGTCCATGGGGTCGCTAGGAGTTGGACACGGCTGAGCGACTTCACTTTCACTTTTCACTTTCATGCATTGGAGAAGGAAATGGCAACCCACTCCAGTGTTCTTGCCTGGAGAATCTCAGGGACAGGGGAGCCTGGTGGGCTGCCGTCTGTGGGGTTGCGCAGAGTCGGACACGACTGAAGCGACTTAGCAGCAGCAGCAGGAGCAACAGCAGCAGAGAGATTAAGTGACATGCTTGGATGACCCAGCAATTTAGTGGCTGAGTTTGTATAAAATCAAGGCCCAGGGAAGGTTTCTGTGACCATGTCTCACGCTGTGCATCAGGGCAGCCCTCCCTTCCAGATCAAGATGCCTGTCCAGTTCTTACAGGGCAGAAGTGTTCAGCATGCACATCATGACATCATGATTCTCCAGCAAGGTCATTTGTGCAGATCCCAAGTGCCTGAGCAGGGTCTGTACCATCCAGAGGTAGACCCCACTCAGCTCCTGCTGCTTCATGTGGTGTGGCTTATCACTGCAGTGGGCCTGTGAGCTTCTCAGATAGTGATGGCTCTGAATTCCCAAGAGTGCCTTGCACATGCCTGGCAATCAATAAATGTCTGCTGATCAAGTCCCTGTTAATGAATGGCGATGACTTCATCAGTAAATATTGATAGATTTGAGACTCCTGCTCACTTTGGACAAGTTGGAGCTTTTGCCAAAGGAGGCAAAAAAGAATTCCCAATAAGCTGGATGTGTTCCAGTTCCTTACATGGACAAATCTGTAATTGATTCAGGGGAGTACGTGTGTGTGTGGGAGGGGGGATCTCTCTGTTGTCATAGTAACTCTGAAAAAAAAATTTCTTTAACGGCATCCCAGACATGAAGACTCTGAAGTAATGGCCCTTTTAAAATTGAATCATATTAATAAGATCTATCCAACTGAACCATGCTTCTTTCTTTCTTTCTTTTTCATTAGATGCATTATTAATTTGGCTAGCTGCAAGACCTCATAAATGCAAAGTGCCCATTCAAGAAGAACACCACTTCCAACATGGAATAAATAAGATACAAGTCATTAATTCCAGAGATCCTGGCAGATAAAGAATAAGTTCTGTGAATGGTGATTTTCGAGTTGTAGGGTTCTTGAGTGTGTGTGGGTCACTTCTCTTGAGTGAGTCCTCAAAACCTGGGACAATCCACACAAACTAGCAGATGAGGCTAATCACAGAGCATCAGAAGGAAGCTGGGGGTGGGGGAAAACAAACAACAACTCAATTTCACAAAGTTCTATATTGTATAAGAGAGGAATTGCAAAAAGTGTAAATGTTACAGCTCTCCTAACCAGTACCACCTTTTAGCACTGGATTTAATAATATTTGGTATTTAGTAAGCAAGTAATGTGAGAGTTGGATCATAAGGAAGGCTGAGTGCCAAAGAATTGATGCTCTTGAACTGTGGTGTTGGAGAAGACTCTTGCGAGTACCTTGGATAGCAAGAAGATCAAATCGGTTAATTCTAAAGGTAATCAGTCCTGAACATTCATTGGAAGGACTGATGTTGAAGCTGAGATGCTTCAACAAATGAATAAATGAACAATGAATACTTTGGCCACCTAATGCAAACAACTGACTCATTGAAAAAGATCCTGATGCTGGGAAAGATTGAAGATAGGAGGAGAAGGGGATGACAGAGGATGAGATGGTTGGATAGCATCACCAATTCAATGGACATGAGTTTGAGCAAGCTCCGAGAGTTGGTGATGAACAGGGAAGCCTGGCGTGCTGCGGTTCATGGGATCGCAAAGAGTTGGACATGACTGAGTGACTGCACTGAACTGAAGCAAGTTATATGGCAGATAGACTCTAAAATATCTCCTAGTGATCCCCACCTCCTGATATTCACACCCTTGTATGGATAAGGGTATGACCTGTGACTTTCTTCTAGCCAGTAGAAAATGGCAAAGGAGGTGACACTTCGGTGATTTTGTTACATAAAACATAACTTCTGTCTTGTTAACTGAAGATTTTGATGAAGCAAGATGCCACGTAGTGAACTACACTAGGGAGAGACCCTCTGACAACTGAGGGCACACTTCACTAATAGCCAGAAAGGAAGTGAGGGCCTCATTCCAACAATGCACAAGGAACTGAATCCTACCAGCAACATGTGAGCTTGGATGTAGCTTCTTCCCCAATCATATCTTAAGATGAGACTCCACCCCTGGCCAACTCCTCGGCTGCAGTCTCAGGAGAAATCCTGGCGAGGAAGACTCAGCTAAGCCAGACCTGGATTCTTGACCCACACAAACACTGAGATAATAAATGTGTGTTGTTTTAAGTCACTAGCTTTATGATGAGTTGTTGCACAGCAATAGAAAACTATTAAAAGCACCTATGCATGTTCTTAGTGCCATGGACACAAGACAGACAGTTTGCTGCCTTCATGGACATTCCTTTCTGGTGGAAGAGACAGAAATAAGAATATTAATAAATTACTGCCATGAAGAAAAAGAAATTAGGGGAAGGGAATAGAGGAGGAGGTGGATGGTATTTTAGATAGGGCTGAAGAGTAAGGTTGTCTGTGAGGATGGAGCTTTGAGCAGAGAATTGAAGAAGTGGGCGTAGTAGAAGGAGGAGCATTCTAGGCGGAGGGAATCGCAAGTCCAGAGGTCCTGGGGTGGGATCAAGTTTGGCAGGTTGTAGCCCAAGTTAGTTAACGACTGAGTGACTTCACTTTCATTTTTCACTTTCATGCATTGAAGAAGGAAATGGCAACCCACTCCAGTGTTCTTGCCTGGAGAATCCCAGGGACGGGGGAGCCTGGTGGGCTTCTGTCTGTGGGGTCACACAGAGTCGGACACGACTGAAATGACTTAGCAGCAGCAGCAGCAGCAGCAGCCCAGTTAGTACAGGAAGTATTGTAAGAGCTGAGCTCAGAGGGTTAGTGGGGTCAGATCACAGATGGCCCTGCAGACCGTGGGGAGGGCTTTTTTACATTGGCCATGTGAGAGGACAGGCCCGAGCCCTTCGAGCAGGTGAGCGACATCATCTGATCTGAGAGCAAGAGTCAGTCTGGAATGATGATCCTCTTCTAATACCCATAGCATAAACTGCACAGAAGCTACATAGGGCCTGGAAAGTGACTAAGAGAGTCTCTCATCTATTTTTCTTCAGGGATTCTCCCAGAAGCCCTGTGGAATAGGTGTGGCAGGTACAGGAATTCTTCCCCAATTGCATCCCTGTAATTCATGTGGCTGGACTCCTGAGTCCCCTCTTCACACAAAGGAGCCCCATTAGAATGGAACCAGGAAAAATGGTGTGTCACTCCAGACATGACTTGGAGACCCTAATCATAATGTCAGAAAGATGTGAATATTTGCATGGGGAATGAAGTGGATGAAAAGCAGTGCTTTTCATGCACAATAATTTCAGTAAGGCCAGCAGATGTACAAGAATCATTTTGAAATGTCAGAGAACTAGATTCTGAAAGTATTTCTTGTGAATTAATTATATATTAGGTTATTGCTAACCTAAAATGTTTCAAATGCCATTAAGATGTTGGGTGTTTTATTTATTTATTTATTTTTTGGAGTGGTACTCTATGTTCTTTTAGAGGCTATATATTAAAAAATGTATTAGAAGTTTTTATACCCACATTTATTATTAATCCCTCAACCTTATTTTTTGTAAGGTTTGAGTTCCACACATGCAATGTTTTTGTTGAGTAAACATAAACCTCAGGTTTGAAAACAAAATCTGTATCATCCCTGAAGCTGAACATATTCAGTAAAGGGCCTCTATGTTTTCTTGGTGGGTCTTGCTTGTTTAGACCACGGGAGAGGAGTAAGGCAGGAAACCTAAACATATTGGAAAACAGGTGACCAAATCCTCACCCTGCCCTCCATCTATCCCCTCATCTGTCCCTTAATCCACCCAATCCATCCATCCACTCAAACATCCATCCACTTATCCACCCATCCATTTGTCTGTTCATCCATCCATCCAACAAGTATTTAAGGAGCACAAAACAAGAGTCAGATGTTGCAACAGAAACATGGAGATTAGGCAGACAAGGCTTGTGTCTTCACATAGTAAATCTTTGTTCTTCACACAAAGCTGGGTACTTTCCCTCAAGCAGCAAGTCCTCACTGCTCTGGAGCTCTCATTTATGCAATCACATATCTCAGACTTGCTGGGGGATGTCCAAGTAAACTTTGCTCTCCAGTCTTGGGGACCAGAATTCAAGGGATTTCCTTAAATCACCCTGTGAGATGGTTGTAGTCAGAGTGGGCCATCAGAGGTCTCAGAGTGGTCATCAGATCCCAAGTCCTTCTGATGCCTAATTCACAGAGAAGCTCTTCTAGGTACCAATACTAATAAAAGCCTTCTGAGCAAATATTCAAGTGTGTTGAATAATTATGACATGTTGGCAAGACTGATGAGTATGTTCTTATTTTTTAAAAGTGTATGGTTTTTTCTAGGTTCTGTTCCTCTACTGGTTCTGCCCTAAAATTCTGGTGTGTTCCCCAAGGTTAACTTCCAACTGTTCCCCTTTATGTACCCTAAGCCTTTCAGCGTTATGTACCCTGAGCCTTATGTACCCTGTACCTTTCAGCTGCTTCTTTTACCAAATCTGAATCCTGGTGCAACTAAATTTCCTAAGCCCTTGACTTGTGTGTCTATTTCCCTACTGGACTCCCTTGTCCCAAAAGGGACAGAAATTCAGTGTGTCCTAAACCAAGCTCATGGCAAGTACAAAACCAAGTCCCCAAACCCTAAGATCTGATGAATGAAATCCACAGGGGATGTCTTGTGGGCACTCCAGAGTAGCACAGAGAAACTATAGCTAATTCAGGGAAGGAAGTCAGTCCTGAATATTCATTGGAAGGACTGATGTTGAAGCTGAAACTACAATACTTTGGCCACCTGATGCGAAGAGCTGACTCATTTGAAAAGACCCTGATGCTGGGAAAGATTGAGGGCAGGAGGAGAAGGGGACAACAGAGGATGAGATGGTTGGATGGCATCACTGACTCAATGGACATGGGTTTGGGTGGACTCTGGAAGTTGGTGATGGACAGGGAGGCCTGGCATGCTGTGGTTCATGGGGTCGCAAAGAGTCAGACACGATTGAGCGACTGAACTGAACTGAACTGAACCCACCTCAAGAAGCAGCAGCAGAGGGAGACTAAGTGGCAGAGAAAACCAAGGCCTCAGGCAGAAAACTATGCTATTCTCCAAGGAAGGGAGACCTGGAGAGAGGGTCCCGGACAGACCTGCCATAGAGAGGAAACTTAGCTATAGGGTGGGAGGTTATTTTAGATTTCTCTGGTTAAGGGCTCATGCTTCCTAAGCAGCTAAATGATTAAAATGTTACCTTCTAAGCCCACGGACTCCTTCAGAACCTTCCTGACTCCAGCTCAGAAGCCCACTCTGTGAATATACCCCCTTCCAGGGGAAGGCGGATGCATCAGCCTCCTGTGAGTATGGTTATGTGAGCCAGTGTTGAAAGGCATCATCCTGAGTGGCCCGAGAATCCCAGACCAGCCGGAATCTGGACTCCTCAGGTTCCGGTGGCCCAAGGAGGCATGGTCTATTTTGTACTGCATTAATGATATCCAGGTGATCCACATTTGTACCAGGTGAGCACAACCACCTTCTTGCTGTGATCTCCAGGACCACTGGTTCTGCCATTTCCCTTATTTATTCAATAACACCTGAGTGTTCTTCCGTAGGAGCCATCCCTCCAGCGACTAAGGTTTCCATGCTGTTTAAGTGCAGTTTTGCACATAAGTATAAATTGAGAATTCCATGGATGGAGAGGCCTGGTGGGCTACAGCCCATGGGGGTCACAAAGAGTCGAACATGACTGAGTGACTAACACTTTCACTTTCTTTAATAAACTGATTCAATTTGGGGAGTATTTGCTAAAGATAAACACTCCACGATGCAGAAATTCCATTTCTAGGTCTATAATAAAAAGAAATGAATGCATACACCCCACAAAAGAATGTTCATCCTAACCTTTTCCATTATAGCCAAAACCCAAGTGTCCATCAACAGAACAATGGATAAAACACTGTGGATATCCATACAATAAAATATTACACAGCAGGAAAGAAGAATAAAGTAGTGATACATGCAGCAACACAGATGAATCTTATGGACATACAATGAATGAAAAGAGACACCAAAGGCTCACACTGTATCATTCCATCCACATGAAGTCCAAGAAGAGGCAAAATAACAAGTCATAGAGGTCAGAGTAGAGGTGACCTCCAGGTGGGGAGTACTGACCATGAAGGGGTACAAAGGAACCTTCTGGGAGCTGGACATGTATTGAGTTAGCTAAAAATTCATTCAGGGTTTTCAACACCTCCTTCGAGAAAACCCAACAGAACTTTTAGGTCAACTCAATACTTTGTCATGATCTGGGTGGTGGCTACGTGAATATATTCATATGTGAAAATTTATTGGTTGTACATTGAAAAACAGTGCACTTTTGACAATTTATTTTGTCACACTTTTTCAGGCTTCCCAGGTGACTCAGCTGGTTAAGAACCTGCCTGCCAATTCAGAAGACGTAGAGAGGTAGGTTTGATCCCTGGGTGGGGAAGATCCCCTGGATTAGGGCATGGCAACCCACTCCAGTATTCTTGCATGGAGAATTCCATGGACAGAGGAGCCTGGTGGCCTAAAGTCCATAGGGTTGCAAAGAGTCAGACACAACTGAAGCGACTTAGCATGCAGGCACACTTTTTCAACGTTGAAAAAGAAAACAAAAATAGGGAAAAATTAAAACTTCCGTTGGTCTTGAGCAGAGTATTCCTTGAATCCAAGGAGATCAATTATATTTAATCTCTCACACAGACTCTGATCAAGCTACATTTTTCTTCAGAGGTAGAGAGTAAACATTTGAGGTTTTCTGGACTATACCAGCTCTGTTCACAATTATGCATGTCTGCCCTTGTAGCAGGAAAACAGTCACAGACAGTAAGTAAATGAGCAGGTGTGTTTGTGCACCAATAATACTTTACTTAGAGAAACAGGCAGAGCATCACATTTACCCACAGACCATACTTTTTGACCTCTGATCTAATTCACTGGTGGTGACTTTCCAGGAAAATGGTTGAGACCACTTCCAGGTTCACCAGAGAAGAGTGCAATGATCCGTTAGTTATGTCTGTCAAAAGAATGCATATAGGTACCTGTACAACTGAATCAGGGCCTTCCTTGGTGGTTCAGATGGTAAAGAATCTGCCTGCAATGCAGGAGATGTGGGTTCGATCCCTGGGTTGGGAAGATTTCCTGGAGAAGGGCATGGCTACCCACTCCAGTATTCTTGCCTGGAGAATTCCATGGATGGAGGAGCATGGCGGGCTATGCTCTGTGGGGTCTCAAAGAGTCAGACGCAACTGAATGACTAACACTTCATAACTGAATCACTTTGCTGTACTCCTGAAACTAACACAACATTGTAAATCAACTATTGTGCTGTGCTAAAGTCACATCAGTAGTGTCTGACCCACAGTGGAACATTAGAATTTCCTGTTCATAAAATTCCCTCAGCCACTTTTGCCAGTTAGAGCAGGTCTCCAGGGCACCCTTCTTCTTTGTCCTCTGTTTTTTTGGATTTGTTTGTTTTGGCTGCACCGCAGGGCACGCAGGATCTTCAGTTTCCCAACCAGGGATGGAACGCTTGCCCCCTGCATTGGAAGTGCAGGGTCATAACCACTGGGCCGCCAGGGGAGTCCCTCCCTTCCCTTCTACTTTGCTTTTGTTCACAGCCCAGCAGTGGCAGCACCCCTCCCCACCTCGTTTTCAGAGCAGTGTAACCCTCCCCAGACTCTACACTTACATCCAGTTTTCCTTTTACATCGTGGCCAAAGACCACATATTTCGGCTAAGCAATGGGGCACCTCCTGTGAGTCCCTGCGGTACCCCAGCCTCTGCCAGGAGGAAGGGAAGCCGAGAAACTCCTCCCGCCTCTGACCCTCTGGGATGAGGGGGGAGGGTGGTGGTGGTGGGAAAGGAACTACAGCCAGTTTTGATTTTCCTTATTTATATGATTTTTATTTGTAGTGTGGCATGTGGAATTTTAGTTCCCTGATCAGGGATGGAACCTGCGTCCTTGGCATTGGAAGCGCGGAATCCCAACCACTGAACCGCCACTTGAAGTTCCTGTTCTGATTTTAGAAACCACTGTTTAACCTGGGACACCTGCCTCGCGTGCCGCCCCCGCCAAGCCCAGCCCCTTCGGCAGTCCGTCTCCCTCAGTGGAAGAGATGTCTCCTTTTCCTAGATTCAAACCTCCCGAGTCTGCAGTTCTCACCTCTTCTGCCTCCTCATTCCTCTACTTTTCTCCTCGTTCTCTGGGTTTCAACTACTATCTCCATTGACTTCTTTGGATCTGGATTTAAAGACTCAATTCTCTTTCAGTCTTTGGGAGAGAGAACGAAAAACAAAAACAAACCCAAGCCCTCTTTAAATCTCGAGATTCATTTCCAGCTGTTGCCCTATCTTTCTCCTCTTGTCCTCAGCCAAGATCTGGAAAAGTCCTCTCTGCTCATGGTCCAGGCACCAAAGCCCCAGCCTTTCCAGCGGGCCCCGCCGCGGTCTCCTCTCCACCGAAACCGGCTCGGTTCACACCGCGGGCCACCTCTCTGCAGCGACATCTAGCGGCCACCCTGCCGCCACCCCCCACTCCGCTGAGTTCTAAGCCGGAAACTCGCGCGGCGCTCCAGATCCGGGTCCTAGGGCTTCATGACCTCACCCCCACTGCATCTCAGCTCTTCCCGGCCTGCCCCTGAAAGAGTAGTTCTACCGGCCTCTCCAGGCATCTTCCCACTCTGGGTACTCTCGATGAGCAACGCTGGTGTCATAACCATCATTTCTGACGCCACGCCTCTCCTTGGAAAGTTCTGGCATCTTGGGGATGATTATAACAGGGACTGCGGTTTTCATTTACTCTCCTCTTTTTCCCGGATCACTGATAATTACCGGGATACGTTGTTGTCCACAAAAAAAGATGGTATTTCCCAGCCTCCCCTGCCTGTGGTTGTGACTCCATGACTTGGTCCAGTTGAGGAGAACTTGGCACGCTGCAGAGCGGGGGTGGGGTGGGGAAGACTTCACTTGCGGTCACCTCCCGTCCATCGTTTCCCCTTCCTCCTTTTCACTGACTGGAGGGAGATGTCATGTTTGACTCCACTGCCAACTTGGATCATGACCTGACTTCAAGGTAGGTTCCGAGTGGTAGATTGCAAATGATGGTGAAAAGTTGTTGCCGAACCACGCAAAGACTCCGGGATTCTTGGCCTCCAGAGGAGAGGAATTCAATCCGGGCCAGAGACGAGGCTTGATTGTTCAGAGCTTTTGTGTAATAAAGTTTTATTAAAGTATAAAGGAGATAGAGAAAGCTTCTGACATAGGCATCAGAAGGGGGCAGAAAGAGTACCCCCTTGCTAGTGTTAGCCATGGAGTTATATACTCTCTAATTAGTTATTACAGTGAATCAAAAGAATGTCTGGAGGTTGTAAAGACCTCTCTAGATCAACTCCCATAATCTACCCCTTAAGATAACAGGATTAGCCAGAAGGTTTTTTTTTTTTCCAGAGACTGTCCTCAAGCAGGATACATCATTGTTATATAATCCTAAAGAATGTAGCGGGACAAAAAAGTTTATCCTTTCTTCCTCCTTGAGAATTCCAGACCCCTCTCTCCTTGGGGTCCCCTGGACTTGTTATCAACCTGCCTAGGAAATGACTCTCTCAGTGGGAGTGGTCCGGACCCTGGATAACTTGCCAGGGCCTTAACACCTGCCCTTCATGCTCATCTGGACTTCTCTTATGGAAGAAGAAAACATACGTATAGGACAGAACACTGCACCGTGTGTTTAAGTCCCTATTGAATCTGTCAAGTTTGGGAGTCAACAGGAATCCTGATATATCGCTCCTCCTCTTGCCCATTGAGAAGTTAATGATCTTCTCCCATCCCAAACCTGGTCCTTCTCCTGTGTGTCTTAGCACCATTCCCACCCTATTCCCTTCCTGGCTTTCCCCTGTCCAGACCAGAAGTGGTTGTTGTTCACTCAGTCATGTCTGACTCTACGACCCCGTGGACTGCAGCACACCAGCCTTCACTGTCCTTCAGTATCTCCAGGAGCCTGCTCAAACTCATGTCTGTTGAGTTGGTGATGCCATTCACCCATCTTATCCTCTGTTGTCCCCTTCCCTTCCTGCCTTCAATCTTTCCCAGCATCAGGGTCTTTTCTAACGAGTCAGTTCTTCGCAGCAGGTAGCCAAAGTATTAGAGCTTCAGCTTCAGCATCAGTTCTTCCAATGAATATTTAGGGTTGATCATGTTCAATTCCGGAGAAAGCAATGGCATCCCACTCCAGTACTCTTGCCTGGAAACTCCCATGGATGGAGGAGCCTGGTAGGCTGCAGTCCATGGGGTCGCTGAGTCAGACACGACTGAGCGACTTCACTTTCACTTTTCACTTTCATGCATTGGAGAAGGAAATGGCAACCCACTCCAGTGTTCTTGCCTGGAGAATCCCAGGGATGGCGGAGCCCAATGGGCTGCCGTTTGTGAGGTCACACAGTCGGACACTACTGAAGCGACTTAGCAGCAGCAGCAGCATGTTCCATTCCCTCCTGTCTTCTTACACCCGGCCAGTGATCAGATCCTCACTGTATCTCAGGATGACCACTGCCTCTAGCCCCTGGTTCAGGCCACCGTAAACTGTCACTCCACAACCACCCGTATCCCTTGGGGTCCCGGGGTGCTAGGAAACGGCTGAATGCAGGCAGTGGTCCTGGGAGCCAAGCCTGAGGTGAAAGGAGAGACAGAGAGGTGAAGGTGCCTGGGAAATGTGACGGTAGAGTTACTGAAAAATTACAAAAATTGGCACTTGCCTGGTGGTCTTGTGGTTAAGAATCTGCCTGCCAGCGAAGGGGACGAGAGCTTGAGCCCTTGAGCCCTGGGGTCTGGGAAGATCCCACATGCCACATAGCAACTGAGCCCACGCACTGCATCTACTGAAGACTGGGGGCCTACAGCCTGTGCTCCGCAACAAGAGAAGCCACTGCTATGAGAAGCAGGGGTGAGCTGTGCCCAGCCTCCACAGCTAGAGAAAGTCTATGCACAGCAATGAAGGTCAGCACAGCCACAAATGAAACAAAACCTTACATAAGCAAGCCATTTCCTTAAGTTGATGGCCAAATGTTAAAATGTCGTTTTTCACATCATTTATAATCTTGTCACAGTCCCTTTAACAGAGTTTGGTTAGATTTCAGTGAAAATTATCTTCCAGAGTAGTTCTCATTCTCTCCACCCCCACGGAAGGGAGAGAGTAACTTTACTGTGATTAGTATGTATGGTGAAGAATTTCATGTTAATGAGGTGTGTCAGCAGTGATAATTGAACCACATTTAAACAAAACCAAAAAAGAATGAATGCACATGCTTGCACTGGTGAGAGAGCCTGGGAGTCTGCTTGAGCAAAGGGAAGAGGGGCCCCTGAAGGGATGTGAGGCCCTAGGGACAAGCCCTGCCCCACCGTTTCTTCCAGGTCCAGCAAGATGGGATGGTGTCACACCCAGTGGAAAAGCCAGGCCAAATCTCAACATTTGCTTTTGAGACCTGCTGCATCAGGCCCTTCCTGGGGACTTCCCTCTTTCCCCCGCAAAGTCATTTCCAGCCACTTCTTTTTGGGGAGACTGAATTATCAATGCACAGGCTGTATGTATGGAGAGTAAGTAAGGACAATCAGGGCCCCCGGACACGCCCAGGTTTAATCTTTCATCTACTAACTACCTGCTGTGTGCCCGACTTCCTGCTGACAGCCTCCATCATCTTCCGGGAGAGTTTTTCATGCCAATTTTGTGGGGGGGGAAATGGCACTTAGAGTGCCGAAATGACTTGCCCAGGGCAACCAGACCAGCACAGCTTGAGAGGAATGGGCCTGGGACTGACCTGAGTCCGTCTGACTGCAAATCGCTCCCCGTTCCCTGCTCACCAGCTATCCTGAGCCTGGATAAGGATGTCCACCACCGGAAGAGCTATTAAGAATTCTGAGCTGAGGGGCTTCTGTCATGGCTCAGTGGTAAAGAATCTGCCTGCCAATGCAGAAGACGTGGGTTTGATCCCTGATCTGGGAAGATCTCACATACCACAGAGTAACTAAGTCTGAGGGCCACAACTACTGAGCCTGTGCTCTAGAACCTGGGAACCACACTGCTGAAGCCCTCATGCCCTAGAACCTGTGACCGACAACAAGAGAAACCACCATAATGTGAAGCCCTCACACTGCAACTAGAGAGTAGCTCGTGCAGCGACAAAGACCCAGCACGGCCAAAAATAAGTAAACTTAAAAAAAAAAATAACACCAACTTTGTATTCTAGGATACTTAAAGAGAGAAAATTCTAAGTCCAGGAAACTCCCTGGTGGTCTAGTGGTCAAGACTCATGCTACCAATGCAAGGGGGATGAGTTCAATCCCTGGTTGGGAACTAAGAACCCACATGCTGCAAGACTGGGCCAAAAAAAAAAAAAAAAGAATTCTGAGTCTAGGGCCAAACCCCAGAGAGTCTGCTTCAGTTGCTTGGAGCTGGAGCTGGGAGTCTGTATTTCCGCGAGGGCCCCAGGTCTCCCAGATGACCCTGATGCTCAGCTGGCCTAGGACTGGCCCTGCATCAGGTCCCCCTGCCTCAAGGTGATAGAAGCTGCTGCCGCAGTGCGGCAGAGAGGGGTTGCTGCTTGCCTGCCCCTGATGAGGCAGCTGCAGGCTTGCACAGGGGTCCGGCCAAGTATGAAAGAATTACACTCAGCAGTAGGCCCAGCAGAGCCTGCTGTAAAGTGGAAGTGCCAGGAGACAGCTGTGTCCCTTTTTTTTCCTCCCTAACACCAGGTTCAGGGATTGTAACTTTGAATTCTTTGTGCATTTGACCAAATCTAGTCTTTCTTCTTTCCGTCCATCCTATACAGAGATGCCAGGTTAAGCAGCTGGGCACAGTGTGTGCATATGCCAGCTCCTGTTTGAACATTTGCACTGGCTTCTCCCCATCCAGAGGGCCCAGGTCAAGCTCCTGGTCCCAAGGCGGTCTGATCTGACCTCCTGCTCCTGTCTTCTCTCTTGCTGCTCTCCTTCATGAAGATGCTGGACCCTTTGCTCTGTTTCATCCTTTCTCCCCTCCCTGATTTGGAATACCCCTAGAGCCCTTCTTTGCTCTCCACATCCCATCCCAGCTTAAAGATCCCCATCTCCAGGGAGCCCTCCGTGATTGGCCTGGCCCATATTCCTTCTTGGAACACTTGCTGCCATTCATGTCTTGGATTCTGCTGTGTCCTGTGATTTTCACATGCTTGTATCCTAAAAACACAAGTAGAGGTCACGTCTGAAGGTCACTGGCTGGATCTTGAATGTCTTCCCCACTCTGCACCTGCATTCCCCACCTGTGCTTGAAGCCCTGAGTTTTCCTAACAATCTCCTTTTCCCTCCTTCCCCTGTTCTCAAAACTGCCCTGCCCCGCCCCGTGGCCCATTATTCTGCCATGAAATCAATAAGCGAGTTTGTGATAATTCAATCATGCTATTTAACTTTTTCATTTTATTAGAAGAGCTATATTCTATGGCATATTTACCTTTTGTTAGGAGTTGTGCCTCAGTTATCTTATTCATCAGGAAAACTCTCTGAGGTAGGTGTAGTACCCATTCTGTTGATGCGGAAACGAACGTTCGGGAAAGTTAAACGATATGCCCAAGGTCCCACAGCCAGTGAGGGACCAAATCCGGAAATGAGGTTCAGGCAAGGGACATTGAATCCTTTCCGTAGCACAAACACCCTTCCTGAGCTGCAGTGTTAACAGTAGCCGCTAGACGGCATCTGGCAGCAGCCGCGAGCGGGGCAGGCTTAAATGGAACGCTGGTGAGATACTGAACCTGTTGGGCCTATATTCACCACCAGGGGGCGAGCGGGGGAAAGAAACAGCACAAAAGGGTCGCATAAGAGGTGGCTTAGCCACCAGACTAGAGAAACTTGTTTTCAAACGACTGGTGAACCCTATTACCTTAGGGCTGGGTTAGGTATAGAAGCTTATTGATTATTTTAGTTATGCTAAACATTACAAGTTTCGAAATGTGTTACTGAAATCTTCCTTACATATAATTGAAGCACCATAACCTAAGCAGCGGAGAAGGCCACAGCACCCCACTCCAGTAATCTTGGAAAATCCCATGGACGGAGGGGCCTGGTAGGCTGCAGTCCATGGGGTCGCTAAGAGTCGGACACGGCTGAGCGACTTCACTTTCACTTTTCACTTTCATTCATTGGAGAAGGAAATGGCAGCCCACTCCAGTGTTCTTGCTTGGAGAATCCCAGGGATGGGGGAGCCTGGTTGGCTCCCATCTATGGGGTCGCACAGAGTCGGACACGACTGAAGCGACTTAGCAGCAGCAGCAGCAGCCTAAGCAGAACTTTAATCTTTCTTGTTGACTTCAAGTTATCAGCATGGTTGGTAAAAAGAGCGGAATCTCATTTCTGCACCTTCCTGGCTTGGCCAACAAAGAAAACCACTTTAAATTACCTCCTGTAGACTGAACACTTTAAATGTTTTATCCCATTTCAGTTTTACATTTTTGAGGGGTTCCAAGAGATGAAGTGACTTGCCCAAGTTTACATAGTAGAGCCAGGATTTCAACACCAATGGATCCAACTTCAACGTTTCTCACCCTCTTGGAGCCTCAGTCACCTCATCTGTTCAAGAGGCATCATTATAATAACACTTGTCTCAGTGTTGAATAAGATAATGTGTGTGAAGTGCTTCAGAGAGGGCAAAGATGTGGGGGGTTAAAGTGGGTGAAGTAAGAGATGCTGGTGGCTTGAAGTCTGTCACGTGGTGAATCAAAAACAGGTCCCCAAGCCCATTCTCCCTTCTCTAGCACCAATATCATCAGAAATTCCTGTGGCAGGTCTCTTCATATCTAATTTACACAAGAAACTGAGGCCAAAAAGGGGATGAGATTTGGCTGAACTCTTTGAACTGGCTGGTGTTGATTAATTCTAATGGAGTCACATACTTGCCAAACATTTCTTGAATACTTATCATGTATCAGGCCTGTGCTAGGCCCTGGAATACAGAGATGACTAGGTTGAGGGAGCTGCCTCGACTTTCAGGTATTTACACTCTAGAAGAATCAGGACTGCATTTTCATCCCCACTCAACTCTGTGATGTCACCTCACACATACGTGCATTCATAGACCCACCCACCAATCAACCCATTCACCTACTCACTCCTCCATCCATCCACCTATTTGCCTACTATCAACCTACCTATCTATCAGTTCATCCATTCATCCATCTACCCATCCAACCACTTATCTGCACATCCATCTAAGCAACTGTTCATGCTTTCCTTTTGTGGGTGAAGTTCCTCTGTAGTGCTCCCACAGTCATTTGCGTTCCCTTTGTCACATCACTGATCACTGTGTTATAATGGTCTGTGCTCTGGCCTATATTCTCTTTGAAACAGCGAGTTCCCAGAGAAAGGGAAATTGGACCATGTAAGACATTCAGTAAATGCTTGTTAATAAAGCATTGGCGCCTAAAGTAAGGAGCTGGGCACTCAGGGATGGTGTAAGACAATCCACTGGAATGCAGAAAGACCATTTTAGAACTTCTGTTTGCACTTTAGTTTTTAGTTCAATAGCAAGAACATAGTTAATCATCTCCTGGTATTTGATATCCAGATTGAAAATGGTGTTGCTGATGTACTGGATAGTCCTGCCTCACTCCTGGTAGGTGAGGCATCCTGAGAGAAGGATGAGAGTTTCCACCTGTGGTTGGACTGCTGAGAACCTCTTTCTCTCTCTCTCTCTCTTTTTTGGCCATGCCACACAGCACACAGATCCCTGGTTAGTTCCCTGATCAGGGATGGAACGTGCGCCCCCTGCAGTGGAAGTGGGGAGTCTTAACCACCGGACTTCCGGGAAGTCCCGAGAACCTCTCGCTTGTTTGCTGGTTTTCAAGCTATTGAAAATACAAGAATTCTTCAACTGTGGTGTCACTGATGTCAATTTATATAAGCAAGATTTTCAAGCAGCACAATCTTTGTGTGACTTTGTAATAAGATACTGATTAACCAAAATTTCTGAATTAGTTGATGGTTAAATATGTTTAATATCATCCCCTGAATTGAATATCATATGACAACACTGGGCTTTATATTTAGCAAAACATGGGGGTCAACCAAGAAAGAAGACATGGAATTTGGGTCACAGGGGATCCCCTTAGCACAGCTGGGCAGGGGATGTCAGAAGTGCAGATGAAACTGATGGCTGGAGGACTTAGGGGAAAATGATTCGTTGGCAGGCCTGATGTTTAGCCAGGATGTGCCAGTTTAAGTACTTCTGAATTGGTTGTTAAATAGCAGCTAACGTGAGCCACCCTTCTTCCCTGCCCAGCCTCTTCCTGGCAGCTGGACCTTACCACGATGCAGATCCAGACTCCAGGAGTTAAGACCTGGCACAACAGAGGGGCTTCTACCATCTGCCCCAGGCTTTGGGGGCCAGTGCTTTGTACATTCTGGCCACCATCTGCTATGAATCATCCCCATATATTGAATTAAATTGGGTTGGTTAGTGATTAAATCCTTTCATCATGACTTTCTGCTCATTAGAGTATCTGTTATTAACGAAAGTTTGGAAATAAAAGTGAGGCTATGAAATAGACAGATAGTACCAAGAAAAGAAAGGAAAGCAGAAATTCCAGGACAATCAGAAGGCTTACAGGAAAGAGAGCGTGCTCATAGTATGTTGTTACAGTGACTGGCTGAACCACCATCAGTACTGGCCTAATCACAGTCATGCAAAAACTGCTCCTCCATTTTCAATTTTTAGACTCAGCCTGTAAAGAAAGAACAGAAACCTTATTTATAGTTGTGGAACAGAACATCAATCTTGAATAAATAAAGTAAAGCTTAGCAGGGCTGGGAGGAAGGAATAGAGAGGGAAATTAGTATTTTTCATCTCACCAAGGGAAAGTCAAAAGGCAGTGGGGAAGGATGATGGGTTTAGAAGTAGAAATATAAAGGTAGTATTTATACTTTTATAGTCATCCAAACAAGGAAGGCATATGAGTAATTAAGTAATTGCAAGTAATGCATATGAGATTAATCTGAACTCAGATTAATCAGGAAGCTGATTAATAGACCATACCTAAAACTGATCATTCTAGAAAGCATGTTAAAGTCATACTGTCTTGAGATACAGAGTGAACCACCAGCAGAGCAGCAGGAAGAATTCAGGAGAATTAGGAGCCGGGAGGGTGGCTGGCATCTTTCCTTACAAATTCCTCTGTGCTTCTTGATGGTGCATGTGCTGAAAACTCCAAAGCAGTAAATGGAGCTTTTTGTGCGATTAAAATGTTTGAGGTGGGGACTGTGACAATTCTGCGTTCCATGGCAGTTTCTGAAATCTAAAATTTACTGACAGACAGCTTTGCTGAGAAATCTTGCCATTCAGACTCTCCTCAAAGAAACTGGGCCTCTCTCCCCTGCTGGGTGGTGGGGAGGGGACTGACAGATCCGTCTGTTTACAATTTACAACACTGCCTGTCTGTTGCTATAGGGAAGCACGGAGGACCAGGGGGACCAGGGGAGAGATGTCCTATCTGCTGTGAGCTAGAAACGCTGCCCTCAGCCAGGTGCCCCCTGGATTGAGTTCTGAAACAGTGGGGCTGGTGGAGATGAAGGGAAGGGCATGTGGTCAGGGCTGGAGTTTGTGCAGAGCATTGCCCAGCAGCCAGAGGGTAGGAGGGGCTGGGAAGGCAATCTCTGAAGCACTGAGCAGGGCAGGAGAGGACCCAGGATCGGGCAGAGAGCCAATGGGCAGTTTCCCTGCCCCTTCTGCGTAGATTGCCCCCACGCCCTGCACCCCCCCCACCCCCACCTCCTTTGACTTCATGTGTCTTGGTTTCCAGGCTCTTTCTGGCTTCTAAGGCTTCTGCCTTTTTCACTGACACAAAATTGCTCTCTCCTCTCCCTGCCACTGGGTTTGGAGATCCTGGTTTTTTGGCTAGCATCTCAAGGCTCCCCATGGATTTTCTGTCCAACTTCCTCCTCAGCTCTGACTCAGGTCTTGGGAATATGGTCCCCTGAGGGCTGTTTTGCTAGCCCATGGGGTGGTTTTGTGCCTTTTCCTCCAGGCAGACACAGCCTGGGTCAGGATTCATAAATAAGCAAGAGGAGTGTTGACTGGACATCAGTCCCACTGCCTTTCAGTTGGGGCCTTGGTGCAGTGCTCAACCTGCACAACTGTACATGGAGATCCTGACACTTAGGAACCTGCCCAGCTTTCTGGCAAAAAAAAAAAAAAGACAGCTCTCAAACTAGTGGGAGTTTGGAGGGGGTCGGCTTGAGAACAAAGATACTGTTGTATTCATCTTTAATAGCTCAGCGTCCAAGATCAGGGTCTGGCACCTCGTGGCTTGAGTAGATGGCATCACATCCATGTTCTCCAGTTCAGATGCCAAAGTAAGAGCAAGGGAAGCCAGGAGCCTCATTGCACAGCTGCACTGCACATCCTGCCTGGTGGGGCCAGGGTTACACCTTCAACCTCTAGTTCTCCTCAGCTCACACTTGGGGCACCCCATTCTGCCCTTGTGGGACTCAGTCTAGGCAAAGTATCTGAGGCTAGAGGTGGGAGTGGTTTCTGGAATTTTTTTTTAATTATTTATTTCTTTGGCTGTGTTGGGTCTTAGTTGCCCCGCGGCATGTAGGATCTTAGTTTCCTAACAAGGGGTGGAACCTGTGTCCCCTGCACTGGGAGGTGGATTTTTAATCACTGGACAACCAGGGAAGTCCCTCTGAAATTATTTTACCCAAAGGGAGATCTATTCCCCACAGCCAAGAAGAGAGAAGGAACAGGCACTGGCATGAGTGGTTATAACCAGGACGGGGAGATACTAGATTTATCATGAGAACAAATAATGAATAATTCAAAGTCACATATCAGGACCAGACCCTGTAGTTCCGCCTCCCCCGCCCCACCCAGACTCCACCAGTGAGCGGATCCACTGAGCCCTGCCTGGGGCTCCTGGGAGTCTGGTGCCAGCCTGTACCGCCTGCTACCAATTCCAGGACTTTTTTACGCTACCTGCTACATCTTAAAAATTCATGAGAATTTTGCACTCTACTTCTGGGCTTGTTGTAACGTAACATTGTGTGTTAAACTTCTTTCCGTGAGTAAAACAGAAGCTGCAGAGAGATGTCCGAGTTTCCCTATGAGTCCACATCCTGCCAGCGCAGTCTCCGTGTGGAGACAGCCATGCTGCTATTTTTCTGTCTTCCTCCCTTGCTGGTACTGATGACTCAGTTTCTCTCTGAGAGAACCATCCTTCCCCATTCTCGGTCCACAGTCAGACGCTGCCCTCCGTCCTGGGGGCGAGACCTCCTAAATCACATTTCCTTCCTCTGAGCCCAGTGGTTACTCAGCCGTGAACACGTGACCCATGCTCAACCAATCTGCATCAGTCTTAGGACTCCCGCTGCCACTGCTGGGATGGATGTCCAGTGGCCTCGGCCTGCAGCGGCTTAAAGCGTGACGTCACTACCTGGCCGGAGACTGAGGCTGGGTTGTTGCAGTGAGAGCTCTGAATCCTAGCCACTGGACCAGTGCTCAGGGACAAGGCCCTGGCTTCTTGGGTTTGCAGAAAAGAATTCTGACAAAGACAGAAAGTAGAGAAACAAGCAATGTGTTTATTAGGAGGGAAAAGTAGAGTACGTGTGATTAGACACTGGCAGATTCAGAGAATCGCACCCTCGTGGTAGCTTGAATCACTTTAATGGGGCCTTTCTTCCTGATCCCCTTTGGCCAGTCATTTTGATTTGCCTGGTTCTGAGTCCATGCTTGGTTTATCTCAAGATCCTCCCACCACGTGTGTGTGTGTGTGTGTGTGTGTGTGTTTCTTAGCCAAGATGAATTCTAGCAATGAGGCTTAGGGGTAGTTGACTTGCTGTGAGGCGATGCCCCCTCCCTTTTTGACCCCTAAGAAGCCTTTCTGTGCATGTGTAGTTGAGGAAGTCTCCTTGACTTTGAGAATAAGGAATATGTGGTCTTTTATCTCATCTGAGCAGGACCCAGTCTCCATCATCCTGCTTTTATGGAGTTTCTGCTATTATGGAGTTTCTGTCCATAATAGTTCTGAAACTGTTCAGCATGGGACCCATCTATCTCCTGTCTCAGGATGAGAAGGCCTATTCTTGCTAGAATGGCTAAGCTGCTGGGAGACAGCCTGGAAACTTTGGGGTCTAGTAGAGAAAAACTAGGGAATGAATCAATCCAAAGCATAGCAGAATTCAAACATAGAAAGAGGAAAAGTCCCAATGGGCCGTGTAAGTCCCTGGATCTAGCTATACCTGAAGCTGTATAATCTGGGGGTTAAACTGGCTTGCATTAGGTTTCTTTCACTTGTAACCCACAGAGCTCTAACTAATTCAACCCGTGGACACATGCCCCAGTTAGGAGGCCCAGTCTTACTGGAAAGAATTCCAGAACTTTGGCATAGGAGCCAGAAGACTGGGTTTGGGTCCCAGCTTTCCCACAAACTTGCTCTGTGATTTTAAGGGTAGGATTAGGTCATCTCCAGGGTTTCTTCCAACTCTAAGATCTTCTGCCTAAAAATCTTAAAGAAATGTAATGAAAGGCAAATTTACCGTGGTCTTGGGATGGGATTTCTGGGCTGCAGATCTGGAGAGTCTGACTCGGTGTCTGGGTGGGGCTTAGAAATCTGTATTTCTAATGCAAAGTCCAGGTGGTTCTGATACGTCGCCAGGTTTGGAAACCACTCAGATTCTTAAATTTTTCTTCTTAAGGCAGTTGTTTGAAGAGTCGTCTGATGAGAATTTCCTGAGCACCTACTGTGTGCCGAGTCGCCTTCTTCTGACAGTGGCCTTCCTGTTGGGTGGGGAGGGGACCCTCGATCCTCACACTGAACTTTCTGTAAAATCCTGAAGCTGGCTTCGAGAAAGAACATACATCACTGGCGACACACTTCTTCAGTCATTCAATTGCTTCGTAAATGGCATTTAAAATTTTATTGATGAATAAGCCATTCACTGTCCACTTGGTTCATTTATAAACAGCAAAAGGTGAACTCATGCATTTATGTTGCTGTTGCCGTTGACGTCTCGTGTAAAACCTTAACGAGACCCTGCCATGGCAACCGTAACTCCCATATTACTCAAATTCAAATGGCTTATTATCAAGATAAACATTTATTCTATTAAGGTATGCAATATGAGTGTCATATTTTATACATGGTTACTTGTAGCATAGTTCAGCTGGGGGCCAACACTATATTGAATTATTTAATACCGTTTCTCCCTGGGTTATTAAAAAGTTCAGTAAAATATATATTAGTGTATAAAATTTTAATGCATGGTTCACATCGCAGTATTTGCAAGCTCTTGGTCCTTAGAAGGGGAAAGCCAGGGAAGGCACACTCCACACAGACTGTGCTTTTGAGAAGTTGCTCAACCAAACACAGCCTACACTTTGTCTCAGCAGAGACTTCCAGCCCCGCCAGGCTGTCTTATATAAGAAACAGGCGGGGAAGCCAGGATAAGGGGACAGCCACCAATAGTGGCACCGAGAAGGCTCTGAGTCCCCAAACTCAGTGACTTTGACCCTTGCTGATCTGATTACAGAATGAAAGTGAAAGTCATTCAATCATGTCTGACTCTTTGCGACAGGTCATGGACTGTAGCCCACCAGGCTCCTCTGTCCGTGGAATTCTCCAGGCAAGAATACTGGAGTGGGTTGCCATTTCTTCCTCTAGGGGATCTTACCAATCCAGAGATCGAACCCAGGTCTCCCACATTGCAGGCGGATTCTTTATTGTCTGAGCCACCAGGGACTACAGAATGGTGTCTACCAGTTCTGCTGTGTGTGACCCCTGTAACTCCTGGGTCACTCAGGTGGGCAGTGAATCAGGGGTCCCTGCACTGTTATTGACTTGTCCTGTGAGTGGTCATTTTCATCTTCTCTGAACCACACGTTCCTTAGAAGGGCTAAGTGGGGCTAGAGTATGTGGTTTTATAAAGCTCAGCCAATGGACTTCAGTGGTGGTCTAGTGGCTAAGACTCTGTGCTTCCAGTGCAGGGGGCCCAAGTTTGATCCCCAATCAGGGAACTAGATCCCACAAGCTGCAACTGAGAGTTCACATGCCGCAACTAAAGATTCTGCATGCCACAAGATCTGGAGACCAAGATCGTGCAGACCAAAGATCTGGCCTGCAGCAACTAAGATTCAGTCCTGCCAAATAAAAATAAATGAATAATAATAAAACAAACAAACTCAGCCAAGGCAGAGAAGCCAGCTTTGGTCCTGTCAATATTAAGTCCCGCTGTGGTCAATGTCCCCTCCTAGCGGCCCAGAGACCCTGTATTGGCACAGTAGGCTGTGCTGGCCAATGCCTGATCCTCCCAAGGTGGGACGGGGGCCCTTCAGCTTGAGCACATCATGGCATTCCTGAGTCCAATACCGGGGCGGTGAGTATAAGACACATGGCAGACGAAGTGCTCCCCTAGTATCCACTCCCACCCTACACGTGTAAACGCTGTTCTGAGGTCTGGGTCATCTGCATTGTCTCACTGATCTTCTTTATCCCTCCGTGGTGGTGGGTGGTCAGGCTGAATGTTCTGCGAGTGAGTGTTCTATGGCAGGAAAATGGATTGGTTGTTCATTTCTCATAGCCTTTCTGCAACAGGAGACCCTCTGAAGAAGGAGAAGATCATTTTTCTCCCTTATCTTGCCTCTCTGAACAGATAAGGGCAGACAGAGCCTGGGCTTCTTACCTCTGGAGATGTCAGTGTTTTGGGGTTTCAGAGCCCAGAACAGAAACTTCCAGGAGTCTTCAGTCAGGGTCCCCAGAAGCAGGCCCCAAGAACAAGGATTTGGGACAGTCTGGAAGGCAATCCCCAGAGTCACAGGTTGGGGAGTGAAGCAGGAGCTGGAGGGAAATAATTTACCCCCAACCCCAGACACCTGGGAGATCGTGGGAGATACAGCACTGTTTTGTCAAGGGCTGGTGGACTTTTATCCGCCAAGGGCTATTCATCATTGGTTGAAGTTGCTCTCAGGGCGTTAGCATCTGGGCACTTCTGGCTTGCATCCTGGACCCCCCACTCTCCTGTACCCCACTCTCCTACACCTTGAGAAGCCTTTGGGCAGAGTCTCAGGGGCTTTGTAGGAAGATGGTCTTGGCCTCCCCACAAAGGTGAGTACTAGGGTGAGGAGCAGAACACCTCCAGTGACCCAGAACTAGATGGATAGAGCCACATGGAGGAGGTTAAGCATGGCTCTCCAGGAGGGGGACAAGTAGACGCTGGAGTCTGGGTGTGGGTGGCTTCAGGGCACGGAGGGGAAGCCAGTGGTGGTGAGTGCATGCAAGGTGAGGATGACACCGCACTTTCAGGCCGGTGGTCCCGAGGGAAGGCACACAGAGATCAGAGGGGGCCTTAGTATATGTGACTCTGGGGAGCAGCAGGGAGCAAATGCTGTGCCCAAGCCAGGCAGGAGGAGGTGACCTCACCCATTTTAAATGGATAACACAGACCATGAGGATCTCACTGCTGGCTCTGATGACCTGAAGTCCAGAGATGTTTCCTCAAGTTTTAGGACTGTGTAAATCCCACTGGCTTCTTGCATGACCCTGGAAAAGAGAGGGTATCCCCAAACATGAGTTATGTTGGGCATCTCACTGTCCTACTAAGTGGGGGCTGAAAGCCAGTTTAAACTTGAGTTAAAAGAAAAGAGACTTCCCTGGTGACTCAGACGGTAAAGCCTCTGCCTACAATTCGGGAGACCCAGGTTCAATCCCTGGGTCGGGAAGATCCTCTGGAGAAGGAAATGGCACCCCACTCCAGTATTCTTGCCTGGAAAATCCCATGGACAGGGGAGCCTGGTAGGCTACAGTCCATGGGGTCGTAAAGAGTCTGACATGACTGAGCGACTTCACTTTCAAAAGAAAAGAAAGTACAGTTGTCTCTCAGTGTCCGAGTTGAGGCAGTGGGGGTGGAGGGATTGTTTCCAGGGCTCTCTAGAGATACCAATATCTGGGGATGCTCAAGTCCTTTATATATTGATAAAATGGCATAATATTTACATATAACCTACTGCACATTCTCCCGTGTACTTAAATCATCTCTAGATTACTTATACTATCTAATACAACGGACTTCCCTGGTGGCTCAGAGGGTAAAGCCTCTGTCTACAATGCGTGAGACCCGGGTCACTAGTCGTGTCTGACTCTTTGCGACCCCATGGACAGTAGCCTGCACCAGGCTCCTCTGTCCATGGGATTTTCTAGGCAAGAGTACTTGCCTAGAGTGGGTTGCCATTTCCTTCTCCAGGGAATTTTCCCAACTCAGGGATTGAACCCAGGTCTCCACATTGTAGACAGACGCTTTACCGTCTGAGCCACCAGGGAGCATTTACAGCATAAACGCTATGTAAATAGCTTCAAGTTCAATGTAAAAGCTATGAAAATACTTATAAATAGAATGTAAATAGTTGCTAGCATGTGGCAAGTCCAAGTGTTGCTTTAGAAACTTTCTGGAATATATTTTTTTCCTGAATGTTTGTTATTCTCAGTTAGTTGAATCTTCAGATCCATGATATCAAGGGCTGACTGTCAGAGAGGTTTTGTTGCCCTTGAGTGTTGTGGAACAGATGTAAATTTCAGTGGTTGGAGTGAATAAAGTTTTGAAATCAGTAAGGAGGGGAAGCCTGAAGGGTGAGCCCTTGTACTAAAATCCTGTGTATCCAGCAGGGGCGCAATGGAAAGTCTTTTCTGGAGCAAGTGAATAGCATCAAGAGGCTGGAACACAGAGCAGAGAGTGATTTTTAAGTGACAGAGACTCTCCAAAACTGCCTCTTCATCTTTAAAGAGTAAAAGAGTGTGTCAAGTCATGGAGAAGATGAAGAATAGGACTTGGATTTTTTTTTAAAATTTTATTTTTACTTTATTTTACTTTACAATACTGTATTGGTTTTGCCATACATTGACATGAATCCACCACGGGTGTATACGAGCTCCTAATCCTGAATCTCCCTCCCACCTCCCACCCCATATCCTCTCTCTGGATCATCCCTGTGCACCAGCCCCAAGCATCCTGTATCCTGTATCGAACATAGGCTGGTGGATTCATTTCATATATGATAGTATACACGTTTCAATGCCATTCTCCCAAATCATCCCACCTCTCCCTCTCCCACAGAGTCCAAAAGACTGTTCTATACATCTGTATCTCTTTTGCTGTCTCACATACAGGGTCATCATTGCCATCTTTCTAAATTCCATATATATGTGTCAGTATACTGTATTGGTGTTTTTCTTTCTGGCTTACTTCACTCTGTATAATAGGTTCCAGTTTCATCCATCTCATTAGAACTGATTCAAATGAATTCTTTTTAATGGCTGAGCAATTCTCCATTGTGTATATGTACCACTGAGGTACCATTTCACACTAGTCAGAATGGCTGAGATCCAAAAATCTACAAGCAATAAATGCTGGAGAGGGTGTGGAGAAAAGGGAACCCTCTTACACTGTTGGTGGGAATGCAAACTAGTACAGCCACTATGGAGAACAGTGTGGAGATTCCTTAAAAAACTGCAAATAGAACTGCCTTATGACCCAGCAATCCCACTGCTGGGCATACACACCGAGGAAACCATAATTGAAAGAGCTACATGTACCCCAATGTTCACTGGAGCACTGTTTATAATAGCCAGGACATGGAAGCAACCTAGATGTCCATCAGCAGATGAATGGATAAGGACTTGGATTTTTTTAATATTTATTTTTATTTTTGGGTGCATTGGGTCTTCATTGGGCATATGGGCTCTTTTGCTGTGATGCACAGGCTTAGCTGCCTCCTCAGCACGTGGGATCTTATTTCCCTGACCAGGGATTGAACCTGCATCCCGCATATTGGATGGTGGATTCTTAACCCCTGGACTACCAGGCAAGTCCCTGGACTTGGCTCTTATGACAAAAGCTAGACACTCATGAGAACTTTAAAACCGAGTAGGACATCCTGTTCCCCAAAGGCATCCTATTGCTTTGAGAGACAGCACAGGTGGAGACAGCTTCAAGAAAGGCTAGGAGGAAGTCACGCCTGACACAGGCAGGTGTGTCACTTGGGGAATTCAAAGTTTGGGCCAACTGTGCCTACTGGAAGTTGTCTCCTGACCTTCCCCAAAACATCAGAGCTGGCAAAGCCATAGGAAAGGGCAGGCCAGTGTGTGTGTGTGTGTGTTGGGGGCGGGGGGGGGGGGGGAGGG
>SJYT01056847.1:105426-148222 GCA_006410635.1 Cephalophus harveyi
GGGGGGGGGGGGTATGGCAGGCCACTGAGCTATCTATCTATGTCTACCACGAAGATCTCAGTGAATATGTTGAAAACATGGTACCAGTAACTCAGATGTCCACAGCTGACGGAATGCACTGCGGTCTCACTTAAGTGGAGGCACATGGCGCACTAGAAGGAAAATTAAAAACACCCAGAGTGGGGACTTCCCTGCTGGTCCAGTGACCAAGGCTCCATGCTCCCAGTGCAGGGGACCTGGGTTCCATCCGTGGTCAGGGAACTAGATCCCACATACTGCAGCTAAAACACCCTGCAGACCACAACTAAGGCCTGGCACAGCCCAATAAAGAGATAACCAAATAAAATATCTTTTAAAAATTCTTAAAAAAAAAAACCTGAACACCCAGAGTGCGTCCACCTAAAACACAGGAAACAGATATTGTTAAACTGTTGAAGGAACCCCCACATTTATTTACACACACATGCCTCAGGCCAGCCCTAAGATAATATTTCTAAGCCTTGGGTGATAGAGGAGGTGTCTTTAAGAAATAAGGGTCTGAAACGCATCCATGATTCCACCAGAAGCCTGGGGGGTATGGAGGAAAATTCCAGAAGCAGGTGGGGCCTCAGCTGCAGGGGTGAAGTGTGAAGCAGTAGAGTCAGCAGGGGAGGGCAGAGAGCACAAGCGTTTCTGTGCAGCAGGAAGGGCAAGTTGGAAGGTTCAGGATAGGAGTTGGAGACATAAACAAAGGTCGGGTCACTGTGGTTCCCTGTAAGTATTATGATCATATATTATTTTTTAAATTGGACACTTTAAAGAAGCACTTTATTTGGAGATAATTATAGATTCACATGCAGTTGTAAGAAATAATACAGAGAGGTCCTGAGTACCCTTTTCCCACTTCTCCCCAATGGCAATGTTGTGTAGAATGATAGTACAAGGTCACAGACAGGAAACTGACATTACTATAGTGAAGACACCAAATACCACTCCCAGGACCTGTGCTGCTGTGACTTTCAGCTACGCTAGTTCCCTTCCACCACCTGTCTCTTTAATCCTGGAAACCATTCATCTGTTCTCTATTTCTATAATTTTGTCCTCTCAAGAGTGACAGATAAGTGAAATCAAACAGTGTGTAACCTTTGCAATAGGTTTTTTCACTCAGCAACATTCTCTGGAGATTCATCCAGGTTGTCACATGGATCAATAGTTCATCCCTTTTTATGGCTGAGTAGTATTCCTTGGTGTGGATGTGACACGGATTGTTTAAGGACATTTGCTGAAGGACATCTGGATTGTTTCCACTTTTTAATTTTTTGAGGAACATTCACACTGTATTCAGAAAAGACGATGGCACTCCACTCCAGTACTCTTGCCTGGAAAATCCCATGGTCAGAGGAGCCTGGTGGGCTGCAGTCCATGGGGTCTCGAAGAGTTGGACATGACTGAGTGACTTCACTTTCACTTTTCACTTTCACTCATTGGAGAAGGAAATGGCAGCCCACTCCAGTGTTCTTGCCTGGAGAATCCCAGGGGTGGCGGAGCCTGGTGGGCTGCTGTCTGTGGGGTCGCACAGAGTCGGACACGACTGAGGCAACTCAGCAGCAGCAGCAGCAGCACACTGTATTCCACGATGGCTACAGCAATTTACATTCTACTAACTGCACGTGGTGCCGCGAGTGTTTGCCAATGCAGGAGATTTAAGAGACACAGGTTTGCTCTCTGGGTTGGGAAGACTCCCTGGGGAAGGAAATGGCAACCCACTCCAGTATTCTGGCCTGGTGAATCCCATGGACAGAGGAGCCTGGAGGGCTACAGTCCATAGAACTGCAAAGAGTTGGACCCTACTGAAGCGACTTAGCACGCAAGCAACAGTGCACAAGGGTCCCCTTTTCTCCACATCCTCACCATGGTGTTGTCCCTAATTTTTATTTTACCCATTCTGATAGGTGTGCACTGATATTTTACTTTGGTTTTCATTCATACTTCCCTAGTGGCTAGTGATGTTGAATACTTTTTCATGTGCTTATTTGCCCTTTGTATATGAATGAAATGTTTGTTCATGCTTTTTGCCCATTTTCTAACTGAACTGTATTTTTTTTCTTTTAACTGTTGAGCTTTGAGGGTTCTTTATATATTCTATTATAAATACTACTAGTTTTGTTGAATATGTGGTTTGCAAATACCTGTAGCTTGTCTTTTTATCTTCCCTTCAGAGTCTTTCAAGGAGCAAAGGTTTTAAATTTTATGTAAATTCAAGTTATCATTTTTTCCTTTTATGGATCATGCTTTTTGTGTCAATTCTAGGAACTTGTTGCCTTAGATCCAAATGAAGCACTTTGAAGCACTTAGATGCAGAGCAAACAGGAAAAACAAGACTGAATCACAACTGTGGTGCCTGGTGCAAGGATGCCTGCTTGCCCTGTACACATGTCAAGATAAATAGCTGTACTTTTTGTGAAGCAACAAGATTGAGATTTAGGTAGAAAAGGGATTGGCAGGGCTGAAAGTGAGTGAGCCCCTTAGGGAGATGCTTTTAAAATTCAAAGAATCCAGAAGGTCATGATGGGAAGAGCCTTAGAAATCATCTAGTCCAATCTTCTCAATATATGGATAAAGACATGGGGGGCACCAATAATGTGCACCCCCATCAGCAGATTCTTAATCACAAATCATGGAAGCCCTTAATAAAGGAGTTGAGGAATTTGTTAGTTTCATAACTTTAATGCAAATTCAGGCCACTGGGGATCTTGTTAAAATGCACACTTGGATTCAGTAGGTCTGCGGTGGGGCCTGAGAGTCTGCATTTCTGATAACCTCCCAGGTGATACCTGTGCTTCTGTCCATGTAGTAAAGTTTAGAGAACATTAAATAGCTCACAGAAGGGACTTCGCGCGTGGTCCAGCGGCTGGGACTCCCAGCTCCCGAGACAGGGGACCTGGGGTTTAATTCCTGGTCAAGGAAATAAATCCCATATGCTGCAACTAAGAGTTCGCATCCTGCAACTAAAGTTAATCCCACGTGCCGTAACTAAGACCCAGCATAGCCAAATAGATAAACATATATTTATATAACTCACAGGATTTCCAGGTGAGTCAGAAAACAAGTCAAGGCGGCTTCAGGTCAGGAATAATGCCTGGATCACTCTGAGAAGCAGAACTGTGGGGCCCTACATGCTGCTGCCTGAGCTCCTCCACTCCCCCACCCACTACTGCACCCTTGCTGAGTTGACTCCCTGGGGACCTGTTTTGTCACATCATGAACTTCAGAACCATGGATGGTACAGGGTATATGACCAACAGAGTCATATAGCCCAACAGAGTGGGGTTTGGGATGGTCTCTGGCTGCCAAAGAAGCTGGGAAGGAAGATCTCCTAGTCCAACCTGCCTAACCCACCTGGTAGCGGGTCCCCAAACTCAGTTCCAAAGGGTTGCATGTGTGTTAAGTCACTTCAGTCATGTCCGACTCTTTGTAACCCCATGGACTGTAACCCGCCAGGCTCTTCAGTCCCTGGGATTCTCCAGGCAAGAATACTGGAGTGAGTTGCTATGCTCTCCTCCAGGGCTTCCTGACCCTCATCTCCTTTGTCTCCTGCATTCCAAGTGGATTCTTTAGCGCTAGCGCCCCCTGGGATGCTAAACAGACAGAAAGAATGACAGTTGCCCATCCCATCTCTGATTTACGATCAAAGTCTACAATCTCTTAACAACCAGAGAGATTTTTAAAAATTTATTATTTAACAAATTATTTATTTTTATTTTTGGCTGCTGTTGTCTTTGTTGCAGCATGCCGGCTTTCTCTACTTGCCGCAAGCCGGGGCTCCTCTGTTGTTGTGGTTTGTGAGCTTCTCATTTCAGTGGCTTCTCTTGTTGTGGAGCATGGGCTCTAGAGCACGCAGCCTCATTGGTTGTGGTCTGCAGGCTTAGTCGCTCCGAGGCATATGGGATCTTCCTGGACCAGAGATCAAACCTGTCTCCTGTATTGGCAGGTGGATTCTTAACCACTGGACCACCAGAGAAGTCCCCTAATAAGGTTTAAAGTACTGACATCTGGAAGGAAGAACACATAAACTCAAGTGTATGAGGGCCAATAATAATTTTTTATTCTTCTATCTAATTAAAGAAGTGAGTGAGTATTTACTGTGTGTCTACTATGAGTGAAGCAATGAGGGGGAAGGATCCTGTATTCATCTTTCCATCTTGTCAGGAACTAGGTTGCAAATATCCCTGCAAGTTTCTTAGGCTTCTGACTTCTCTCTGACCTGTGGAAATCACAGAATGGTCTATCTTTGAGAAAGAGAAGTTTCCTTGGTATTCATGATTCCCTTGAACTTCTGTTTGGATTTCAATTCATTTGCACCAAATTATTAAACTCCACTTATTTATTTCACCAGCAGGCTTGTGGGACAGTTTTCTTCATACAGAGGGGAGAATGGGCTGTCTTTCTGGAACATTCCAAAGCATAGTTGGAAGATGGTGCTCTTATAACAATCAGAGAGAAATATGACACACCACAGATGAAAGACGCCTCAAGAGGGTCAGAGCTCCCAAAGTAATAAACAATGGAAAGAAGGAAGATAGAAGAGGTATTTGCTACTAATGGTCAGTATGAAAATCTGCAATCCTAATTCAGACATGCAGATATGTATCTTTATGAAGAAAACTGGAAATGGTTAACTAAAAGGGTAAGTATATAAGATTTTTTCCTACTTCTTTAAATTTCATTGAAAGGATTATTGACTGTCTAAATAACAATAACAACAACAACAACCCACAATGGCTTGGAGGGGTTATACATACAAGTAAAATATATGACAGCAAAAGCAAAAGGCTATGATGGGTGAAATGAAAGCATAGACTGTAAGGTTCTTAAACAATATGAATAGTGGTAAAACATCACTTGAAGGTATAACATGAGACGATAAAGGGGTATAAACCTTAAAGCAACCATTAACAAAACAAAGAGCTATAGTTTATAAGTCAACAAAGGCAATAAAATGAAGCATAAATAATACTCGAGTGTGCTCAGTTGCTTCAGTCATGTCCAACTCTTTGTGATCCCATGGGCTGTAGCTCACCAGGCTCCTCTATCCACGGGATTCTCCAGGCAAGAATAATAGAGTGGGTTGCAATGCACTATTCCAGGGGATCTTCTTGACCCAAGGATCAAACTCACGTCTCCTGTGTCTCCTGCATAGTAGCCGGATTCTTTACCCACTGAGCTACCTGGGAAGCCCTAAACAGTAAGAGACACATGTACCCCAATGTTCATCTCAGCACTGTTTATAATAGCCAGGACATGGAAGCAACCTAGATGTCCATCAGCAGACCAATGGATAAGAAAGCTGTGGTACATATACACAATGGAGTATTACTTAGCCATTAAAAAGAATACATTTGAATCAGTTCTAATGAGGTGGATGAAACTGGAGCCTATTATACAGAGTGAAGTAAGCCAGAAAGAAAAACACCAATACAGTATACTATTACTACTACTATTAATTCGCTTCAGTCGTGTCTGACTCTGTGTGACCCCATAGATGACAGCCCACCAGGCTCCGCCGTCCCTGGGATTCTCCAGGCAAGAACACTGGAGTGGGTTGCCATTTCCTTCTCCAATGCATGAAAGAGAAAAGTGAAAGTGAAGTCGCTCAGTTGTGTCCGACTCTTAGCGACCCCATGGATGGCAGCCCACCAGGCTCCTCCGTCCATGGATTTTCCAGGCAAGAGTACTGGAGTGGGGTGCCATTGCCTTCTCTACCAATACAGTATACTAATTCATATATATGGAATTTGGAAAGACGGTAATGATAACCATGTATGTGAGAGAGCAGAAGAGACACAGATGTACAGAACAGTCTTTTGGACTCTGTGGGAGAGGGAGAGGGTGGGATGATTTGGGACAATGGCATTGAAACATGTATTCATATGAGAAATTCATGTATTCATATAAGAAATGAATCGCCAGTCCAGGTTCGATGCAGGATACAGGATGCTTGGGGCTGGTGCACTGGGATGACCCAGAGGGATGGTATGGGGAGGGAGGAGGGAGGGGGGTTCAGGATGGGGATGGGCTGTAGCTCACCAGGCTCCTCTATCCACGGGATTCTCCAGGCAAGAATAATAGAGTGGGTTGCAATGCACTATTCCAGGGGATCTTCTTGACCCAAGGATCAAACTCACGTCTCCTGTGTCTCTTGCATAGTAGCCGGATTCTTTACCCACTGAGCTACCTGGGAAGCCCTAAACAGTAAGAGACACATGTACCCCAATGTTCATCTCAGCACTGTTTATAATAGCCAGGACATGGAAGCAACCTAGATGTCCATCAGCAGACGAATGGATAAGAAAGCTGTGGTACATATACACAATGGAGTATTACTTAGCCATTAAAAAGAATACATTTGAATCAGTTCTAATGAGGTGGATGAAACTGGAGCCTATTATACAGAGTGAAGTAAGCCAGAAAGAAAAACACCAATACAGTATACTATTACTGCTGCTACTAATTCGCTTCAGTCGTGTCTGACTCTGTGTGACCCCATAGATGACAGCCCACCAGGCTCCGCTGTCCCTGGGATTCTCCAGGCAAGAACACTGGAGTGGGTTGCCATTTCCTTCTCCAATGCATGAAAGAGAAAAGTGAAAGTGAAGTCGCTCAGTTGTGTCCGACTCTTAGCGACCCCATGGATGGCAGCCCACCAGGCTCCTCCGTCCATGGATTTTCCAGGCAAGAGTACTGGAGTGGGGTGCCATTGCCTTCTCCACCAATACAGTATACTAATTCATATATATGGAATTTGGAAAGACGGTAATGATAACCATGTATGTGAGAGAGCAGAAGAGACACAGATGTACAGAACAGTCTTTTGGACTCTGTGGGAGAGGGAGAGGGTGGGATGATTTGGGACAATGGCATTGAAACATGTATTCATATGAGAAATTCATGTATTCATATAAGAAATGAATCGCCAGTCCAGGTTCGATGCAGGATACAGGATGCTTGGGGCTGGTGCACTGGGATGACCCAGAGGGATGGTATGGGGAGGGAGGAGGGAGGGGGGTTCAGGATGGGGAACACGTGTACACCTGTGGTGGATTCATGTTGATATATGGCAAAATGAATACAATATTGTAAAGTAATAGCCTCCAATTAAAATAAATAAATTTAAATTAAAAAAAAAATACTCGGTTCATCCAAAGAACACAGAAAATGAATAAAAGGAACACAGAACAGATGGGACAAGAGCTACTATTAAAAAAAAAAAAGTATTTCTTTTAGGCAGTATGAAGTTGAGTCTTGCTTTTTTAGCCAAGTAGAAAAATCCCGGGATAGATGACTTCACTGATGAATTCTATGTAACATTTAAGTAAGAAATTATATCAATTCTACACAAATTTTTCTAGAAAATGAGAGAATCCTTTCTAACTTATTCTAAGAAGTCAGTATTACCCTGACACCAAGAACAGACAAAAGACATTACAAGGAAAGAAAGCTACAGACTATATGTCACTAAATTGATGCAAAAATTTAAAATAAAACGTTAGCAAATCAAATCCAATAATGTGTAAAAAGGGGTTAAACATCTCTTGTGAGTTTATCCCAGGAGCAAGGTCAGTTTAATATATGTCAACTGATCCATGAAATTAATGAACTAAAAAAGAAAAACCATATAATCATCTCAAATATGGAGAAAAACACTTGATAAAATCCAACATCCACTCCAGATTAAAAACTCACAGCAAATAGCAGTTTCTTCAAAGGAAACTTCTTCAAATTGTTAAAGGACATTTATGAAAAGACTAGAGATAACATCTTAGCTAAAGAGGAAGACTGAATACGTAAAATCAGGAACAAAACCAGAATGTCTGCTCTCACTGCTTCTATTCAACATTGTGCTGGTGGGGTTAGCCAATGAAATAGGCAAGGAAAAGAAATAAAGGCATTCAGACTGATAATGAAATAGAGCTGTCCTTATTTGCAAGTCACATATCTGGCTGCATGAAGAAAATCTGATGAAAGTTATAAAAAAGACATTGGAACTAATTAGAGCGCAGCAGTGTTGCAGGATACAAGAACACAAACAAACACAGACTATTTTTTGGGCTCCAAAATCACTGCAGATTGTGACTGCAGCCATGAAATTAAAAGACGCTTACTCCTTGGAAGAAAAGTTATGACCAACCTAGATAGCATATTGAAAAGCAGAGACATTACTTTGCCAACCAAGGTCCGTCTAGTCAAGGCTATGGTTTTTCCAGTGGTCATGTATGGATGTGAGAGTTGGACTGTGAAGAAGACAACCAATGACCAAAGTAGGAAATATTTTTAAAAATTTTTATTGGAGTACAGTTGATTTACAGTGTGTGTTAGTTTCAGATTCCAGCAAAGTGAACCTGTTATGCCTACATTCACTCTTCTAAAAAATGCATTAACAGTATCAAAAAATATTAAATACATATTAAATACTCAGACGTGAATCTCTAAGTTGGACACAACTTAGCAAATGAACAACAACAAAAGAGGTGAATCTAACAGAATCTGTGCAAGACTTATCTGCTAAGACTACTAATCACTTTTGAGAGAAATTAAAGAAAACCTGAAAAGAGAGATAGATGCTTTTCGTGAATTGAAAAGCGCAATATTGTTAAGAAAGCCATTCTTCCCATGCTGATCTATAGATTCAATGCAATCACTATTGAAATCCAAGCAAATTTTCTTTTTGGGAGAAATTGACAAGCTGATTCTAAAATTTGTGTGTAAATGCAGAAGACCTAGGATAGTCAAAATAAATTTTATAGTTAAGAAAGCCATTCTTCCCATGCTGATCTATAGATTCAATGCAATCACTATTGAAATCCAAGCAAATTTTCTTTTTGGGAGAAATTGACAAGCTGATTCTAAAATTTGTGTGTAAATGCAGAAGACCTAGGATAGTCAAAATAAATTTTATAAAGGACAAAGTTGGAGGACTAATACTAACTGGTTTCATGACATTATAAAGCTGCAGTAGTCAAGACTATGTAGCACTGGCATCAAAATAGACAAGTAGATCAGTAGAAGAGAATAAAGTGCAGAAAAAGTCCACACTATAGAGACAACTGAATTTTCACAAACATGCAAAGGCAATTAGGTGAAGAATAGTCTTTTTATCAAATGGTGTTGGGACCTTTAGGTATCCCCAGTGACTCAGTGGGTAAAGAATTCCCCTGCAATGCAGGAGACACAGAGATGCAGGTTCAATGTTTGGGTCAGGAAGATCCCCTGGAGCGGGAAATGGTAACCCACTCCAGTATTTTGCCTGAAAAATCCCATGGACAGTGGAGCCTGGCAGGCTACAGTCCAAAGGGTTGCAAAGGGTCAGACATGCCTGAACAACTAGCACTAAGCACTATACAATAGGGAAACTTTGATCAACATCTTACAGAATACACAAGAATTAACTCAAAGTGAACCAAAAATCTAAACACAAAACCTAAAACTATAAAACTTCTAGAAGAAAACAAAGGAGAAAATCTTGTGGGCTGGGGTAAAGCAAAAATTTATTTAATGAGACACCAAAAAGGGACTTCCCTGATGATCCAGTTTAGAGGTCCACCTGCTGGTGTGGGGACAGAAGTTCGATCTCTGGGCAGGGAACTAAGATCCCACGAACCATGGAGCAACTAAGCCCGTATATGCCACGACTACAGAGCCCATGCTCTAAAGCCTGCAAGCCACAGCTACTTAGCCCGCACACGCCTGAGAGCCCACACATTGCAAACAGAGAATACCCCCGCTTGTCACAACTAGAGAAAGCCCATGCAGAGCAAGGAAGAGCCCCATGCACCTCAGCAAAGACCCAGGGTAGCCAAAAAACCCCACCAAAATCACAGTGAATAACAGAACAAATGACTGATCTGGATTGCATTGAAGTTAAAGATGTCTGCTCTTAAAGGACCCTACTAAGAGAATGAAAAGACAGGCTACACACTGGGAGAAGATAAAACATATGTATGATAAAGGATATCAGATCTAGAATATGTAAAGAACTCTCAAAATTTAATAATAAAACCCAAACAAAGCCAATTAAAAGCAAGCAAAAGATTTAACAGACATTTCCAAAAGGAAGACACATGGATGGTAAACAAACATATGAAAAGATACTTAACAACATCAGCCATTAAGTATCTGGAAATGAAAAACTCAGTGAAATATCACTTCACACCTAAACTTTTTAAAAACAAAAACAAAAATGGATCCTAATGGCAACCCACTCCAGTACTCTTGCCTGGAATCCCATGGAAGGAGGAGCCTGGTAGGCTACAGTCCATGGGGTCACAAAGAGTCGGACACGACTGAGCGACTTCACTTCACTTCTTCACTTCATCAAGGATGGGAAGGAAGTAGAACTCTCACACACTGGGAAGGTAAAATGACACAGCAAGCAATGTGGCAATTTCTTTAAAAGTTAAACATACACCTACCATATGATCCAGCATTTTATTCTTTGATATTTACCCAAAAGAAAAGAAAGCACATGCCCACACATGAACATTCTGAGCAGCTTTATTTGTAATAACCCCAATCTAGAAGCAACTCAAATGTCCATAAATGGCCAATGGATAAACAAATTGTTGTGTTCACTACTCAGCAGTAAAAAGGAATGAACTCCTGCAGCACATAAAAATATGGACACTTGATAAAATAATTAAAGAAACTAGGTTTTTTAAAAAGCACATAAAAATCAAATATGTTCATTAGTCATCCAAAAAATGAAAGCAACAAGCTATTAAACTCCAAGTTTAGAGTCCAGTTAGTGAAGACAACACTGATGATGGGAAATTATGAGTCATCTGGAGATCAAATGAGGGAATTTTATTTTCATTTTTAAATATTGGGTGGAAATGGCAAGTTGATTTCAATAATCAGAATCTCACTAATTATTAACTTACATGCTCAGATGTAAATGTCCATCCTTCCATGTCAACCTGCCTGCAGAGAATCCGTTTATTATTATTATTATGGACAATTTTAAACAATGAGTGGAATGAACAGTATAATAAACTCTCATGTTTCCATTACTCAGCTTCAAAATTTTTCAACTCATTGCCTATCTTATTTCATCTATAGATCCCCACCCACTCCCTGTGCCTCCAGCCCCGACATCAGGCTATTTTATCTGGAAATATTTGTTTGTATTTCTGCATGAATCATGTTATTTTCAGTCTCTGTTTCAAATTTCTAGTAATTCAGAACCAGTCCTGGCAGCTTCATCAGAAAATCTTGGAGGGGCTGGGAAGGAATGTAGGACTGCCCACACATTGATCATCTTGCCAAGAGATTTTTCTTAAGAAAAGAAAAAAAAAAAAAAGCTTATCTTCTCTGTTTACAAAAAAAAAAAAAAAAAAAAAAAACACACCAACTTGCTTTTTCTGTAGCTAGTGGGTAGTGATATTCTATTAGACTCTCTGTGAAAATCCCAGGAGCTGTTGTGTAACATGACTGTTATCCAGGAAAGGAATGTGCATTTTTAGATGGAAAACTGAAATTCTAGAACATGTCCCCTGTGGGCAATCAGACTCTTACGGGCATCCACACTTGCTTTACAGGAGGCTACTTGATATGGGAAGTAACCCAACAGATGCTGTGTTCCCATGAGCGCTTCCAAGACATCAGAGATGTCTTCATCTTCATCCCTGGAGATGTTTTCACAATGGGGTTCTTTGTTCTTCAAAACCTTCAAAAACCTCTCCACCCAATTTTCTTTCTTTTCTTGTCTTTTTCTTTTCCCCTACTGTGGAACCATCCACCTTCTCGGATGCAATAGTTCTACCGGTTGCTGCCAAGGGAAATACTGCTTTGGATCCAAAGTATTTTTAGTGGGAAAGAAATAACTTTGAAAACAGAAATATTATTGATACTGCTTCTTCTCCCCCTTTTTTTTTTTGTTGAATTTAGGTATGCTATACATAAAAGAAGTACAGGAATCCTAACCATATAGCTTGATGAATTTCTACAGCCATATGTATTCATGTCACCATCACCTGGATACAAATGTGGAACTTTTCTAGGACCCCAGCCAGCTCCCTCATGTGTATCCCCAAGATCAATAACAAAGCCCCCTCCGAAGTAAAACTCTTCTGACTTCTACAATCANCAGCCATATGTATTCATGTCGCCATCACCTGGATACAAATGTGGAACTTTTCTAGGACCCCAGCCAGCTCCCTCATGTGTATCCCCAAGATCAATAACAAAGCCCCCTCCGAAGTAAAACTCTTCTGACTTCTACAATCAGAGCTCACTTTTGCCTGTTCTTGAACTCACCTAGGTGGAATTAGAATTATGTATTCTTTTGTGCCTTTTAGTCAACATTGTTAGGAGATTCATCCATGCTATGTATAGTAGTGGTCCATTCCTCTTCAAAACAATCATTATGTATTTTTTCCATTGTATGAATATTGCCTCCATGTATTTATCTCTTTTCCTGTTGATGGACATTTGGGTTGTTTCCAGTTCGGGGCTATAAGGAATAGTAATGCTCTTTTGGTCACTTATATATATGGTAATCATTTTCTTTCAGGCTATGTCCTTGCATTTTTACTTTCTAATATCTCTTTTGATGAAGAAGTTATTAATTTTGATGATGATCTATATGTGTGACTTTTTCTTTATGATTATCTCATTGTGTACTCTGCTAAAGAAGTCTTGCTTACCCCAAGGACATGAAGATTTTTTTCTTAAGTTTTCTTCTAGAATTTTTGTTGTTGTTGCTTTACATTTCATGTTTAGGTCTGTAATCACTTTCAACTGAATTTTTTGTCTATGATGTGAGATAGAGGGAAGATGTGTGTTTTTCCACAAGGATATACAATTGACCCAACCACACTTATTGGAAAGACCATCCACCCCCCCACCCCCACTGAATTTAATAACACAATCCATTGACCATATTAGCAGGGTCTATTCTTTTCTATTCATTTGTCTATTTGTTTATCTTTATACAAATCAAATGATCCTAATTTTTATATCTTTACAGTGAGGTTCAGTATCTGATAAGGCCTCCTACTCTTCTTTTCCTTTTTTTGATTTTTTTTTAATTGGAGGATAATTGCTTTAAAATATTGTGTTGGTTTCTGTCATACATCAATATGAATAAGCCACAGGTATACCTACATCCCCTTCCTCCTGAGACCCCTCTCATCTCCCTCTCCATCCCAGCCCTCTAGGTTGTCACAGAGCACCGAGTTGAACTCCCTGTGCCACACTGCAAATTCCCCTTTGCTATCTATTTTAAGAAGATATACAGATAGCCAACAAACACATAAAAAGATGCTCAGTTCAGTTCCATTCAGTCACCCTGTTGTGTCCAACTCTGTGACACCATGGACTGCAGCACGCCAGGCTTCCCTGTCCATCACTAACTCCTGGAGCTTGCTCAAACTCATGTCCATCGAGTCAGTGATGCCATCCAACCATCTCATCCTCTGTCATCTCCTTCTCCTCCTGCCGTCAATCTTTCCCAGCATCAGGTCTTTTCCAATGAGTCAGTTCTTTGCATCCAGTGGCCAAAGTATAACTTATTATTTGAGAAATGCAAATCAAAAGTACAGTGAGGTGTCACCTCACACTGGTCAGAATGGCTATCATTTTAAACATCTATAAACAATAAATGCTGGAGAGGATGTGGAGAAAAGGGAAACTTCTTGCACTATTGCTGAGAATATAAGTTGATACAGCCACTGTGGAGAACAGTATGGAGATTCTTTTCATTTTTTTTTCTTTGTTTTGATTGTTTACAGCTATTTTATGTCCTTTGCATTTCCAGTTAAATTTTGAATTAACTTGTCAATTTCCAAAACACAACTCAGAAAATTATTATTGTCACTGCATTGATTCTATAGGTCATTTTGGGACGAACTGACATCTTAGTAACATTGAATCTTTCAGCGAACATGGTATGTTGCTCCACTTATTTGGGTATTCTTCAATGTCTCTGGACACTGTTTTGTAGTTTCCAGTGTAGAGGTCCCACACCTGTTTGATCAGATTTTCTTATTTTTTGTTACTATAAATGACATTTCTAACATTTCATTTTCTAACTGTTGCTAATAAGCAGACATACAATTTTAAAAACATTGTTCTTGAATCCAGTAACCTTTCTAAATTCTCTTATTAATTCTAGTTTTCTATAGATCTGTTTTTATGTATACAATAATGTCATCTGCAAATGTTGGTTCTTTTCTTTTCCAACTTTTAATACTTTGTAATTTCATATACATGTCTTATGGAACTGCCTAGATTTCCAACATAATGTTGCATAGAAATAGGGGCCATCTTTCCTGTTTGTTGGCTAAGAGGAAAGCATTCAATAATTTATCATTAAACATGATATTAGCTGTAGGTGTTTTGTGGATTTCTTTTACTGGATTAAGAATGTTTCCCTCTTCCCAGTTTTCTGAGCCTTTTAAAATCATAAACAAGGGTGGCATTTTAGCAAATGTTTTATATTTACATCTGAGATGATAATGGTTTTTCTCTTTTACTTGGTCAATATGATGAATTACATCATTTTTTAATTTTTAAATCAACTCATGAAACAAACCAACTTTGGTCAGGATAAACCTTTTATCTTGGATTTGCTTTGCATTTTTGTTTAAGATCTTGTATTTCTATTTTGTGTAGTTTCTGGAAATGTTATGTGCATGGTGGTTGTTCAGGAGTGGCCAGATACATAAACTTCCGGTTGTGCTGGGTCAGACTCTGGGTCAGTGCTGGGAAGGCTTCATCCAGGCGTGGCTTCCTCATTCTTGTCTACTCTAATCCAGCTTCTCCTTACCACTCTGCAAGGGGCATTTCAGCATAGAGACGACTTTAATCTTAGGACAGTCCAAATATGCTCACACCTGATGGATCAGAATAGCACTGTTGTTGTTCAGTTGCTAACTCATGTCCGACTCTTTGCAACCCCATGAATCACAGCACGCCAGGCCTCCCTGTCCATCACCAACTCCTGGAGTTTGCTCAAACTCATGTCCATTGAGTCAGTGATGCCATCCAACCATCTCATCCTCTGTCATCCCCTTCTCCTTCTGCCTTCAATCTTTCCCAGCATCAGGGTCTTTTTCCAATGAGTCAGCTCTTGGCATCAGGAGCTTTAGCTTCAGCATCAGTCCTTCCATGAATATTCAAGATTTATTTCCTTTAGGATTGACTGGTTTGATCTCCTTGCTGTCCAAGGGACTCTCAAGAGTCTTCTCCAGCACCACAGAATAGCTTTGGGGTAATTCCAATCCTAGCAGACCGGTGGCATGCTGGAGCTAGCTCATACTAGCCTGCAATAGCTGATGGTTAAAATTTGAGGAATTTTGAAAGCTGGTTATTGATTACAACATTATTAAAAATTCAATCATATAAACTTGCAATTTGAAAAATTATATTAAAAAAAAAGGCAATAAAAACTCTAAACTTATCACTTTTAATTATATTACTGTCAACCTTGCCCTGCTTCCCAAGAGGTGCTAGTGGTAAAGAATCTGCCTGCCAGTGCAGAAGATATGGATTTGATCCCTAGGCTGGAAAGATCTTCTGGAGAAGGAAATGGCAAACCATTTCAGTATTCTTGCCTGGGAAATCCCATGGGCAGAGGAGCCTGGCAGGCTGCAGTCCATGGGGTCACAGAGTTGGACATGACTGAGCACGCATGTTCAAGCATGCATCTTTGCCCTGTGGGTAACTGACATTTAGGTATCTATATGGCGGAAATAATATTTAATGGTTGGCCACTGATCTTCTTTTCCAAACTCTGCATTTAGGGACATCATACTGGAGCTTAAAATTGGCTGTGGTGGGAGTATTTATACTATGGAAAAGAGCAAACACTTCAAATCAGGCTTTAAAATTTTTCCCCAAAGAGCTGGTTGTTAGACATCTGCAAAGTGTTAGTCACTCAGTCGTGTCCAACTCTTTGTGACCCCATGGACTTTACCCATCAGGCCCCTCTGTCCATGGAATTCTCCAGGCAAAACTAATGGAGTAGGTTGCCATTTCCTTTTCCATAGACATCTGAAAACACACGGCTAGAGCAACATCTCTATCTGTTCCCTATGCTCTTCCCTGTTTGGTACCATCACCAGCTTGCTTGTTTGTGTTCCTTTCCTACTAGCTGATAAATTGCATAAGGGTGGAGATTTTTACTCATATTCTTCACTGTGGTTTCCTCAGCACCACCAGCAGGGCCTGGCACATGGCAGGCCCTAATACATATTTTTCTAATGGATGGATGGCGAGGATCCTCACGCCTTCCCCCACCTAACTCTGGCATGCACCCAGTCATCAAGCCCAGGGACATGGGCTTTTTGCATCAGCTTTCTCTTCCCAAACACCTATTCCCAAGGTCTTCATTCAGGCCTTCCTGGTTCTTGGGACCAACAGACTTTCTCTTGATTTCCCCATATCTACTTTTGCCTGCTTGCTAAGCCCCTTTCCACAGACACTCCAGGAAGGCTGTACAAAAGCACAAACTAAATATCTTTTCTGCTTCATGCCTGCCTTGGCTCCTGCAACAACATTTAAGAAATCTAGTCCAGGCCCTGCACCTGCTGCTTCCTGTTACACGGTTGCGTTATACTTGGGAAAAGTACAATTTTGATGGTAGCCTAAGCCTCCTTGGAGATACTTCAGCTGCTTAGCATTTGACGTTCAGGTGGGAGAGGCACGGAGGGGGAGGGGGGCTTTGCAAGCACTCCCAACACATATATTTGGAACAAACTGGCTTTTATCTATTTCACTAAGCTTTTGGATCTTTACAATTTTGCATGAAAAAAGAATTTTTTTACATCTATAGGATCAAGTCTATGGAATGTTCTCTTGATTCACATAGATCCACATTCTTCCTTCTCTGCCCTGCTCTGAAGGACCTCTATGGACAAGACCAATCAGATCTCCTTGTTTGCTATGCTCCTCAGGGCTTCAGCCAGTGGGCAGACACTGATGGAGATTGGAGGAGGGACAAGAGATGGGTCAGAGTATTAATGCCCTTGCTCTCTCCCTGCCGGACTGCGGTTGGCACAGAGTGTTCCTTCATCTAAGGCCATAGCTCCTCTTGGCTGGCTCTTTTATAGTTACGGATCCCTGCCTTTCCAGTTGCTGTTTCCTCTCTTAGCCACCCAGACTGAGTGATGTAACAATCTTCCCCAGCCACCCATGCGAGCCCAGGGTGCTTCACTCTCAATGGTTGGCTTCCCGACCCTGCCCCACCTCTGTATAATACCTTTCTATTAACTCTCTTCATCTTCCCTTAAAGAATAAGATTCCTTATTTTCGGCTACGTTGGGCCTTCGTTGCTTTGCAGGGCTTTCTCTAGCTGCAGTGAGCGGGGCCCACTCTTTGTTGTGATGCACAGGCTTCTCCTTGCGTGGCCTCTCTGTGGAGCACAGGCTCCAGAGGACATAGTAGCTGCTGCCCCCGGACCCTAGACTCGGGCTCAGTAGTCGTGGTGCGTGAGTTTAGTTGCTCTGTGGCATGTGGACTCTTCCCAGACCCAGGATCGAAACTGTGTCCCCTGCAGTGGCAGGCGGATTCTTACCACTGTTCCACCAGGGAAGTCCCAGCTTCCTTTTGGAGTGTGTTGACTGTGTCCTCCTGGAACTCCGACCCCTTCCAAGCCCTTATTCCTGAGTGTGGCTTACGAGCCTTCATCCTGCATCACTGCCCCCTGCCTCCTGCTCCCGCCTCAGCTCATCCTCTATCACCTGGGCGCTCCCTATCACACTCTGAGCCCTTTCCCACCTCCAAGCACTGTTTCTGCTGGGCCTTCTTTCTTCTGGGCCCCTTGCTCACACCATCAGCAGGCACTGGGCTTTGCATCCACCCATTCGCATCTCAGTCCTTCTGCTGGGGTGTGGGGGGTGCCCCTGGGTGGCAGGAGCAAGACACCCCTTGGGTCTGGCACAAGGCCTGACACAGAGCCATTTGTTGACTCAAAGTAATGACTGAATGGCAACTCTTTCCTTTAAATGCCATCCCTGTGCAACAAATGATCAACACATTATCTCTGTTGAATGGAAAAAAACCCAGGCTTGGAAGGAGTGTATCTGAGTCCTCTGTGCTGGAAGAAAAAGGACTCATGTACCTGAATCCCCCTACATGGGCTGGTGAGCTGGGCACTCAGCAACTCCAGGGTTCCTCAAACAAAAAAGCCCTATTTACTGGGTAGAAAAAACAAGTGAAGACACTGTCACCACCCCGGAGTTGGCTTATTCACTCCCAAATCCATCAAGAAAGTGGAGGGAGCACCACTGTTATTGGCCAAACGCGTCAACTTGTATAAGAAAGCAAGGCTTCTAAATATTAGGAAACACACTGTTCTTACAGCCAGGTCTCACTATCTCAAATTCTTCATTCAAAACCAAACCATCTTCAGTCTGTCCCACACTAGCTATTCTTCAGTTATTCTGATGGGTCATGACAACACTCTCTGAGAAATTCTGCGCATACCTTGGGCCCCACAGAACAGGGAGGGTAAGTAGAGCCGGAATCAATCCATCACGAACTGTGCAGCATCAGGGCCGAGCGGGCTGGTCCTTCCTCCCTGGCTGTTGAGAACAACCGGGTCAGCATCACTAAAGGAAGGGAAAAGGAGGAGGACTCCCTGGCTTTGGACTTAAGCACACTGGTGACAAGCGCCATTCAAAATATTCCCCTCTAGGAGAACGCTGGGTGGGCTGGGTCAGCTTTTTTCTCTTCTATAACACACAGTTGGCCCTTTGTATTCAGCAGTTCTTTAGCCTGCAAGCCAACTAACCAGATCCATCTGCAGTTGGTTGAATCTGCTCATGTGGAACTGCAAATAGGAGGGCTATCCTCACTGCGCCATCTTATACCATAAGAAACTTGAGCATCTGAGGCGTTTGGTATCTCTGGGGAATCCTAGAACAAATCCTTCATGGATACCAAGGGGAGACTGTACATGCTCACTAACATCACCCCGTCTTCACTGAGATGATGGATTCAAGCACCTCATCCAGGTGGGCTCAGCCCTGTCTGCACCCTGGACTCACCTGGAGAGCTTTAAAAACTACCAAGGCTAGGACGCCACCCCCAGAGGTCCTGATTTAATTGGTCTGAGGAAGGACCTGGGTCCTGGGACTTTTTACAGTATTCCTCAAGGGATTCTAACATGCAACCAGGCTTGTATAATCATGTAATGCAGCTCATTAACAGGAGGACCCAAGGAATTGGTCCTCTAGGAATTCACTGTCTAACCAGAGATGCTCAGGGCATCTCTGGTGTCTGGGGAGAGATCCTTGATGCCTGTGAGCTCTTTGGACATCAGTGGCTAAGCATGTGAGATATTTCAAAGTCAAGTCCAGAACCAGCAGACGCCCTTTGTGAAGCCTCCCTTGGTTTGATTGTTACTGTGTGTGTGCGCGTGTGTGTTTACCCACTGATGTATGTCCTGGGGATAGTCCAGACAGGCAAATGCAGATGCCTTGACCCCGACTCAGACAGTTAACGCCCAGGAGGGAGGCTGGCAGTGAGAGGTCCCCTGTGTCTTGGGAGGGGTGGATCACAGGACAGGGGCCCCTTCTCAAGGGGCGGTCACTACTCAGCCTCTTCCAGCATCACCAGCAAGGAATGTAGGCTTGGTCTTACCACACCTCCCTAATTTTTGAGGTCAGAAATCTGGATTTTCTGTTCAATTACTTGATTTCTTTTCTGAGTTGGGCTCAATTTCATTAAATCACACACATACTCTAAGTAGGATGACAAAACCCATCTGCAGACTGGGATGGGACCCAGGCCCTCAGAACTAGGAAGAACAGCAGACCAACTCTCTGTGTTTTAGATTAAACGTGGAGATTTTCTCTCCTCACTGCAGACCTGGGGAGCAACGCGCAGGCTCTTTTGCCTCTTTGCTGAGGCACAGGTGTGACTTATGTTGGATCGAGGTCCGGGAGTGGGTAAAACTGTCCTGGCACAGGTCAATTGCCATGTGACTCTGCGACCTGCCACCTGCTACCATTTTGGCTGTGACATCGTGAGGTGATGAAACCGTTGTTTCTTGGTGAAAGAAAGCCCCCCGCTAAAGTAGCCAACGGCTGCCATGAATGATGGGAAGAAAGTAGGAGAAGGAGGGGTGGCTCCAGAAATTGGGAATGTGACGGGGGGGGGGGGAGGGGGGGGGGGGGGTAAAGAGAGAATGGTGGGGCTGATGGGAGGGCACTCGGCAGGGCTCAGGTCTGTGGGGAACCCGGCCCACCATATGCTATTTTGCAGACAATTAAAAAGTGATTGGCAGGACTGTTTGAGTAGTCTGTCAGGAACCTCAGAGAACATGCCAGGGGTAAGAAGGCCAGGGGCTGGGTGATGACGGACATTGGCCCTGGGTGGTAAGGAGATGCCCAGGGTGTCCACCAGGGAAAGGCTGTCGTGTGTGTGTTTGCGTGTGTGTGTGTTTCTTGGTTGGTTGGTAACTAAGTCATGTCCAACTCTTGCAACCCCAGGGACAGTAGCCCGCCAGGCTCCTTTGACCATGGATTTTCCAGGCAAGAATAATGGAGTGGGTTGCCATTTCCTTCTCCAGGAGATCTTCCTGACCCAGGGATCGAAAGCCCATCTCCTGCCTGGCAGGCACATTCTTTACTACTAACCCACCAGAGAAGTCCAAGTGTGTGTGTAGGAGGTACCAACACATAAGGAAGCCTGGACGTGTGTCGCACATACACAGGCGATCTGAATGGGAACCTGGGGCAGAGAACAGAGCAGGGGCTCCCGACCTCAGCTCAGCTCACAGCGGTGCAGAACCTCTCGCCTGGAGCAGAACGGGGCAGCCGGAAGTTCCCCTCATCGAGAGGGGCCCCACCACCCACTCCCTATCACTTGTTTGGCTCCCTTGTGTTTTTCCAGAACTCAGCATCTCTCCAGAGGCCTTCCTTGGTTGCCCTCAGCAATGGGATCCCTCTGCTCCCCACTCTGGTGCCCTTGGCCCAGCTCCTCTTTTCCCTCTGACGTCATCTCAATTGTTTTGCTTCTGCGTCATCATCTTTTCCTTAAAATGTGAGCTCCATCAGACAGCCCACACCTCCCTCCTGTCCCCAGGCAGTGCTGGGTGCATGCAGATGCCCAACAATGCCTGCAGAATGCCAGGGGGTCAGAGACGTGAGATTCCAGAGGATCCAGGAATTCCTCCCTGCCACCCGCCTGCCTCCCTTCCCCGGATTCTCCTTGCAGGTTCCATGGGCACCCTAACTGTAGATGGGATCCCTCTACCCGCCACCAGGCCTTTGCTGAGTCCATGTGTTTGGTCCCAGCGCTGTGTGGAAAGGAGCAAGCTCAGGCCCTACCATTCCAAGGCTCATGGACCGAAAGCAAATGAGGTCACAGAGTAGAGATGGGCTCCAGTTCACGTGCTTGGGCAGGGGTCCTAGGTGCCAGGAGACGCATCGTCAGCCCAGGAGACAAGGAACTGACTCTCAGAGCACGTGGACTTTGGTGGGTGGGTTTAGGAGGGCTTCGTGGGAGAGAGTGGCTCAGAGCTCTTTGGGGAGGGTGATCCTGGAGAACGTGTAGTGAGGACTGCGAGGGCTCTGCTGAGGGAAAGGAATTACACGAGCAGGTTACAGTCGAGCTGGAGAGCTGGTGCGGAAACTGGGAACTTATGAGTTGAGAAAAGGGTCCTTACCCTCCGGTAAACTGGTCCAGCCCATATATTGTGTAGAGGAGGGGGTGACTTATCCAAGGTCACGGCACATGTAAATCTGGATTCAAACCCAGGCCTCTGACCCCAAAGCCTGAGGCAGCACCTGCCTTCTGCAACCCAGACCTGCCTGAGGCTGAGTCCTGGCCTGGGGTCAGAGTGCTGGGGGACACGGCCCCTGGGGTGGGTGCAGCATGTCTGGCTCTTTCGGTCTGTCCTCACCAGGGTTGTCTTCCCTAAAGAAACAGGTGTGGAGTGCCTCTTCCAGGAAGCCCTCCCTTCAGGCTCTATCTGCCCCAATCCCTTCAAGAGCTCCCTCTTCCTTCATTAGGCTGTGCCATGAATGACTCCACTGGGAATAGATCTGCTTGAGCTCACGGTCCTCAGAGGCTGGCAGAGTGCGTGTTGATGGCCTGTACTGCTGAATGGACACTGCACCAGTCCTGGCCTAGACCCCGGCCTGAACTGGCTCCTGACTTCCTTCCAGCTCTGAGCCTGGCTGACCCACACACTCACCCTTTGGCAATCTGCACTGCTCCTTGTTGATGGCATGTCCTGCCAAAGTTGCATCCAATCCCACTTTTGGGTCACTTTGAAACTGTTGGCCCTTCGGGTTTATCCTGCTCCACCCTGAGCCTCTTGAAGAGCCATCCCACGGATATCACAGTGCTGGCATCCATAATGTGGCCTGTTTTTCCACCATGGTAGTTAGCCTTATATGGCCCCCAGTTCCAGGCCCGTTGTCTTGGCTGGGGCAGGCCTTTGTAAAATGCCTAGAGTCTGGGCTCACATGGGGAGCCAGACAGAAGAGATGGGACGTGCCTGGAGAGGGAAGCACAGGCCTGCCTTTTCAGGGTGTGGAAGCCGCTCTCCCAGCCCCTCCCCAAAGAGCAGTGAATAAACAGCTGAAGGACTGAACGACAGACTTTATTAGAAACGCTCTTCATTCATCAGTCAATTCACATTAAGGTGGCAGGAGGCAGTGCCGTCTGGGGCTCTGGTGTCCCACTGTTGCGACAATTTCCAGTTAAAAATCGGTCTGGGCAGGGAGTGTTAGGAACACAAGAGATGCCCTGTGGTGCAGTGGCTGCGGCGGCAGCGGCATGGGTCCCCAGGGAGGCCAGGCCAGGCCAGTGGAGAACGTGCCCCATGTCCACCCTTCCACTTACAAGGCTGCCCCGTGGCCCCAAGCTGATAAATACACAGCACGTCACTCATGCACGCGCACGCGCACACACACACACAGACACAGACACACACGTGAAACAGAAGCAAACTCGCGTGAGTCTCCTCAAGTGAAAAAATAATTCGCTCAAATAAAGCTTTGTGGCAGCCAGGCTGCATCCTGAATGGACAGTTGCCTGGAGACCCTCAGCCCCCCAGGAAGGCTCCCCAGCCAAGGACATCACCCCCTCGGGTGTCACAAGGCCCCCAAGCCCCCCATTAGCACCTGTGGACTAAGTACTGCCCTCACCACACTGCTCTCTTAAAATGCATCGCTACTTAAAATAACAACAATAATAAAGGAGACACTCATTCCCTGGGGTGAACTTGCCAGACTCAGCTTCCCTGAAGAGAGGTGCCCGGAGCATCCAGAGACTGCGGGTCAGGGTGGGGAAGGGGAGCGCATGAGAGGGGAGGTAAACACTATTCAGAGAGGTAAGCTGGGACGAGTCTCAACACTGCTTTGTCCGCTCGCCAGTTCCACAGTTGGGCATCCCTGGGTCACAAGTCTTTCAAAGCGGCAGAGAGTCCGAAAGTGTCCTGACAATCCTGCTGCTCTGGGAGGGTCGGGGGCCCAAAGGGCACGCATCAAGCTGCTTTCACCATTCATTATTCAGAGGCAAAGTTCTCCCCAGAGCGGGCCAAGTTTCCCCTGGCCCTGTCTGCAGCGGGGCCACAACACAAAGTCTCCTGCTCAAATGTTTTATTCATTCTCTTGAATAAGGAAACAGGCTCGCGGATCAATATCGGTGGCCGCTGTGTCCTGCTCAGCGGGGCAGGATCTCCAACCCGGCGCAGGCTCCAGGCTCTTCCTGGCTTCCAAAGAGGTGTCTGACTTGGGAGGGTGGCTTCCAAGGCAGCAAATCCTTTTGGCAACAGACGTTGTGTTTCCAAACTGGGAAGACGTCCTGGCCTTTCAAAGAACTGAATGTCCCGGCGAACCAGGGTGGGGAGGGAGACTCCTTCCTGATGTACTGTGTGACCGAGAAGGGACAGGCCCAGGCTGTGGGTGCCCCTGCTGCCCCTGGCTCACTGGTACTGCAGATAGTTCTTGAGAGATTGAGGCAGGGGCAGGGAGCTGATGTCCTGCAGGCGCTGGCGGCCCAGGGCCAGGCGGATGCATCTCCGGCACAGGTCCATCAGCGGTAGGGGCTCGGCTGCAAGGAGAGGGAGGAGGATTAGAGTCTTGTGAGAGCCTGTCCTCACATCTCTCCCATCCACCCCAGGCACAGTCCCGGATGCCTGCCCCGGAGCTGCCCTTCGGGGCCCTGAGCTCCTCTGAGAAGCTTTCTCTGGTCATATTAGGAGAAACTAAAGGCTTAGAGCAGTGTTTTTCAAACTGTGGGTGCAACAGCCTAAAGATTCATGGAATCAATTCATTGGGTGGTGACCAGTGATAAAGAACAGAAAGGGAAAGAAAAGAACAAAACAGAGAGGCAAGCCCATAGTAAAGGGTGAATACTGTTCCATGAAAGCTCTATTTCTGATGTAGGTGTTCATTCTGTGTCAATGCAAAAAATACTCCTCATTGCAGGTCATGATAAAAGTGAGAGCAGCTGACCGAGGGTGTAACCTCTTAGAAACAGGTGGGGCGGGGGCTATTTGGAATGTCTTTAAACCCTCAAACTTCTCATAATCTCCTTTGTTAGTCAGTGGAAGAATGCATTTTCTTCCACTGGAAAAAATTCATGAACTAAAAGTCATCCACCATGGAACCTCTGGACATAGGACCAAGCTTTAACTAGGTTTATTGCAGACACACTTATGAAGCTCTCATTCTCTTCCAGGCCCTCTGATTGGACTCTGGGTATACCGAGGGTCCAATACAGAGAGCTCTAAGCCAAGGCCAAAGACAGCCCTGAAAGTGGAGGAAGGCTTGAAGTCTGGAGGTTTAAATACATGAATAACTGTAATAGAGTGTAACATATGCCGTAATTGTTACATGCACAAGGACAGAAGCCAGGCCATTGTTTGAAAAGCTTTAAAGAGAGGATACCTGAAATGGGGTTTTGAAGGGTGAATAGGAGTTTTATGTGATGTGAGTTGAGACGTGTTCTAGGCAGAGAGAACAGGTAAAAGCATAGAGGTATAAGAGAGGACAGGCTGGGAGGTCTGGAGAGAGGGGAATGGTGCTACTCAGCTGGATCAGGAATGTAGAGGATGCTGTCATTTGCTGTCTCATGTGGCTTGTGCAGCCCTAGTTTTCCCAAGCCCACAGGAACATGCTAGAGGCCTGCAGCTGCATCTTAGCACTATTTTTTGGTCAATAGACCATGTGATGTTTAAAAAGCATTCTATAACATGCTAAGATACAATAAAACTGTAAGTGCTAAGCACTAACAAACACAAGAGCTGTGATAGGAATAATATCACAAGGGAATGGAAAGAATGGGGGAGTGTTGAGAGTGCATTTTATAGGAATTTTCATTTATTGGAGTTGCAGAGTTAACGAGAAGAACCCTTAAAATCAAAGCCAGACTTGACTGCTGCATTGGGAGCCCCACACAAGAGCACACCTAGCCGTCCTTCATGTGGGGTAAGGCTGCCTGGTGGCATATCAGGGTGGAGTGTTGGTGGTTTTAAATGCTCTCACCTCTGTATCCTCTTCCGATCCTCATACAAACTCTTTAGACTGACCAGGGAGGCCTAGATATCCCTTCTTTCCCAGGCCTAGAAAGCAGATCACTCACCCAGAGTTCTGTGGTCACATGGTCAACGTGCTTGGGCCCCCTCGAGTTGTCCTTATCTCCCCCCTGGCAACACCCCTACACCCAGCTCTCTTCCCCCTTTCCCCATCTGGTTCCCATTTAAGCTTTGCACTGTCCCCAAAATTAGGCCTATGTGGACCCCTTTCCCTGACTCTCCACCTGAATTGTCCCATCTTTGACCTCTTGACCTTCCCATGATCTCCTTTTAGTTCCTATAGAACCAGTGCTTGCTGCCTGTGCCACTGGACTTTAGGGAGAAAAAAAACCTTAAGTCCTTGTTTAATGAGAAATTGCTGCTTACTTACCAGGCAACAGGGAAAGATGAGATACAGTTGTAGCTACTGTTTACTTAAGATGTGTTATGTGGCCAGGTGCTGTGCTAAGCTCCTTATCTGTCCCAACTCACGTTTTCTTTAGACTTCCCTAGTGGCTCAGAGAATAAAGAATCTGCCTGCAATGCAGGAGACCTGCGCTCAATCTCTAGGTTGCGAAGATACCCTGGAGAAGGGAATGGCAATCCACCCCAGTATTCTCGCCTGGAGAATTCCATGGATGGAGGAGCTGACAGTCCATGGGGCCATAAAGAGAGACACGACTGTACCCACTCACGTGGGAATTGGGTAGGAGTTATTATCATCCCCATTTTCAGGAGAAAGAAATAGAAATGCAGAGCAGGTAAGTTATTTGTCCAAAGACACACAGCTGGTAAATGGCAAAGCTGGGAATTGGACTCAGGCAGCTAGAAACTGAAAACTGTCTTGTCTCTTAGCCACATTTATTGAGCTTCTATTCTGTCCCTTTGCTATGTTGGGTTTATTTCATTTAGAGTTGACACCATCTACTTCAGAAAAAAGGAGACTAAGGCTCAGAGGGAAAGAGGCTTGTCTGGACAAGCACAGCACAAAAGTTTGTATGTGGAGCTTCACGCTGCTTCCTTCAAACACCATGCAGTACTGAAAGATCACTTAAAGTATGAAGAAGGAGAGGGTCTCCTGCATCCCAGGCTCACCCAGTCCCAAGACTCTTACTCTGGCTCCGACCACTTTTCAGGTCACCGATGCCCATTTCTCCCACCATGAGGTCTGCACCCACCTAAGGGGCTGCCTTAGGGCCTAAGGAAGCATCACTATGAACAAAGCTAGTGGAGGTGATGGAATTCCAGTTGAGCTATTTCAAATCCTAAAAGATGATGCTGCGAAAGTGCTGCACTCAATACGCCAGCAAATTTGGAAAACTCAGCTGTGGCCACAGGCCTGGAAAAGGTCAGTTTTCATTCCAAGCCCTAAGAAAGGCAATGCCAAAGAATGCTCAAACTACCACACAATTGCACTCATCTCACATGCTAGTAAAGTAATGCTCAAAATTCTCCAAGCCAGGCTTCAGCAATATGTGAACCGTGAACTTCCAGATGTTCAAGTTGGTTTTAGAAAAGGCAGAGGAGCCAGAGATCAAATTGCCAAATCCGCTGGATCATGGAAAAAGCAAGAGAGTTCCAGAAAAACATCTATTTGTGCTCTATTGACTATGCCAAAGCCTTTGACTGTGTGGATCACAACAAACTGTGGAAAATTCTTCAAGAGATGGGAATACCAGAACACTTGACTTGCCTCTTGAGAAATCTGTATGCAGGTCAGGAAGCAACACTTAGAACTGGACATGGAACAACAGGTTGATTCAAAATAGGGAAAGGAGTACATCAAGGCTATATATTGTCACCTTGCTTATTTAACTTATATGCAGAGTACATCATGAGAGATGCTGGGCTGGATGAAGCACAAGCTGGAATCAAGATTGCCGGGAGAAATATCAATAACCTCAGATATGCAGATGACACCACCCTTATGGCAGAAAGTGAAGAAGAACTAAAGAAGCCCTTGATGAAAGTGAGAGAGGAGAGTGAAAAAGTTGGCTCAAAATTCAACATTAAGAAAACTAGGATCACGGCATCTCGTCCTATCACTTCATGGGAAATAGACGGAGAATCAGTGGAAACAGTGAGAGACTTAATTTTGGGGGGCTCCAAAATCACTGTTGATGGTGCTTGCAGCCATGAAAATCTTTTATTTTCATGCTTGCTCCTTGGAAGAAAAGTTATGACCTACATAGACAGCATATTAAAAAGCAGACATTACTTTGCCAACAATGGTCTGTCTAGTCAAAGCTATGGATTTTCCAGTGGTCATGTATGGATGTGAGAATTGGACTATCAAGAAAGCTGAGCCCCTGAAGAATTAATGCTTTTGAACTGTGGTGTTGGAGAAGACTCTTGAGAGTTGCTTGGACTGCAAGGAGATCCAACCAGTCCATCCTAAAGGAAATCAGTCCTAAATATTCATTGGAAGGACTGATGCTGAAGCTGAAACTCCAGTACTTTGGCCACCTGATGCGAAGAGCTGACACATTTGAAAAGACCCTGATGCTGGGAAAGATTGAAGACAGGAGGATAAGGGGACGACAGAGGATAAGATGGTTGGATGGCATCACTGACTCAATGGACATGCATTTGAGTTGGCTCTGGGAGTTGGTGATGGACAGGGAGGCCTGACATGCTGCAGTCCCTGGGGTCGCAGGGTCAACACATCTGAGCGACTGAACTGAACTGAACTGAAAGGGACTGCCCTGCCACCAAGACACCTTTTCTGCTCTCACACCTGCCCATTTCAACGTGGACCCTGCCAGCCATATTCCTCTTCTCACGTTTTTCAGGGCCAACAGACCCCCCTCTTCTGGCATATGCCCTCTGGGGGATCTCCAGGAATTCGAAGTCCCTGATTTCAAGCTCCAACTCTGCCAACTCTGTCTGTGCCTCTGTCTGGCACTGGGAGCGCTTGTTTCTTCACTTGTAAAATCCCAGGTTCCCAGAGAAGATTAAAGGAAATGACAAAAGCGCAGTGCCTCACCCTGGGCATGGTGCATAGCGGGAGCTAGGGAACTGGTCCCCACTCTTGGTATATTGGTGGAACAGGCCTGGGCACCACCTTGGATGGAAGTGCTCTCTTCCTTCACCCAGACAAATGTGGCAAGGACTTTCTATTTCTTTTTTTTTTTTTTACCTTAAAAAATTTTTTTTTAGGGCTTCCCTGGTGGCTCAGTGGTAAAGAACCCACTTGCCAATGCAGGAGACATGCGTTCAATCCCTAATCCAGGAAGATCCCACACGCCATGGAGCAACTAAGCTCGTGCACCACAACCACTGAGCCTGTGCCCCAGAGCCCAGGAGCTGAAACAACCCAGCCTGTGTGTTTCAACCACAGAGGCCAAGCACTTAGAGCCCGTGTTCCACAAGAGAAGCCCGCCACCACGAGACGCCGGCACACTGCAGCTAGAGGGTAGCCCCCACCAAACACAGCCAGAGAAAAGCCCTCAGAGCAACAAGAATTCAGCACAGCCTTAAGTAAATACATAACATTATTTTTAAAATTTTAAAATAACATTTATTCTAAAAACAATGAACTTACAGAAAGTTTGTGAGTATGGTACAAAGAACTTATTTCCTGACCCATTTGAGAGTAAGTTGCCAACCTGATGCCCAGTCACCCTGAATTACTTTAGTGTGCATTTCCTAACAAATGGGCAAGGGGGTCATTCTCCTGAATGTACCATAGTGCAGCCATTAAATCAGATTATGTGGCACTACTGCCATGGATTAATCCCATTCAAGGATCAATGATGATCCCATTCAAGGATCACCCACAGTTTCAAAATGTCCTTTCTAGCAAAACAGCCCAGCCAAGAATCATTCGTTGCATTTAGTTGTCCTGTCCCTTTTATCTCCTTATTCATTGTTAAATTACAATTACAAGGAGATGGTGAATTTAAAAGACATCAGCCTAACACATCTGTCTTAGGGCCCCCAACCCCTGGGGGGCCTGGGCCTGTCACAGGGGGATGGCCCAGAAACTGTCAATTAAATGAATGAATTGACTTGCCACTTTGGGGTGTGTCTTCTGTAGCTGTTTCAAGCTATTCAAATAAATTGCTCTCAACTGGCAAGGTTTCTGACTTCGCTCCCCATACTCCTGTAAACCCCCTGAGAACAGGGCTTGTGATGAGGGCTTAATGAGTTAGAAAGTATAATGGACTTGGCACAGTAACCAGCACATAGTAGGTGTCAGACATTTGGCACCTCTGACTATCTCTTCTCCATCTTTGTCACCCTTTGTGAGGATGAGCTTGGGCAGGGCTGTTAATGAGATGGGGTCTGCTGGGAGGCCGGGCTTCCCTGGTGGCTCAGATGGTAAAGAATCTGCCTGTGATGTGGGAGACCAGGGCTCAATCCCTGGATTGGGAAGATCCCTTGGAGGCGGGCATGGCAACCCACTCTAGTATTCTTGCCTGAAGAATCCCCATGGGCAGGGGAGCCTGGCGGGCTACAGTCCACGGGGTCACAAAGAGTTGGACATGACTGAGCGACTAAGCACTGCTGGGGGACAGCAATTCTTTGAGTGGCGGGAGATGGGTTTGCATTTTGCAGCAGGAAAATTTGGAGCTGTTTAGGTTTGACAATCACTGCCAGGATTTAAGAGCTTTTGTAAGAGCTTTTAAAGCTCCAGGCACATACTAGGTCTTCAATGTCCAGAATGCTAATAAGCCTGGTCAGCAAACTCAATTCTGTGTGTTCCCTGCCCACTTAGGAGCTGAAGAGAGGGAAAGAGCTGTTTTTCCCCCATTCCTCCATAGTCACTGAAATCAACCCAGAGCCCAAACTCCAAAGGAAGCAAGCGAAGTAAGAGCAGCTGGAGTTCAGAGTATGCCTTTAGCCCTCAATGTGAAATATAAACCATCTCTCCTAATTTCTGAGGGAACTTTAAGTGATGACATCACAGCAACCCCAAAGCACACAGAGAAAGTTCCTGCCATGGCTGTGGAGCCTCCAGAATCTGAGGATGTCCAGCGTGGCCTGGGCCATCCCCCAGCGCCTCTTTCTTGCTCGCTCTGGCTTTGAAGCATTCTCAGAACTGCCAGATGTCAAGGCTTAGAAATGATCACCCAGGTGGGAAGAGAAATACAGCATCTTTCAGTGTGGGAGCCACTCTCAGAAATATTTTCTGACAAAAATGAATTTTAAAAGGAATCAGTGTTTACAAAACTGAATTTCCAAATAACCAATAAATACATGAAAAAGTGCTCAATTTCAAGAAGTATCAGAGAAGTTCAAATTAACACCATGATATGACTCTGCTATATGCCAACAATAATGGCTGAAGTGAAAATAAGGTAGTGGGAGTGAGATGGCTGGATGGCATCACGAACTCGATGGACGTGAGTCTGAGTGAACTCCGAGAGATGGTAATGAACAGGGAGGCCTGGCGTGCTGTGATTCATGGGGTCGCAAAGAGTCGGACACGACTGAGCGACTGAACTGAACTGAACTGGACTGAACTGAAATGCTGGTGAGGATGTGGAGCACCTGGAGTGCTCATATGGCTTCAGGAGGGTGTGTAAACTGGCACAACCATTCTGGAAAACTGGGAGTGTCTACTGAGACTGCACCTATGGCCCACAGCCTCCCCTGGTATATACAGGCTCACCTGTATATGATGAGCTTCAAGAATTCTACTCTCCGCCCGTGGTGGGGTGCACGTACAAGCTGTGTCTCTTCCTGGGGTGTGGTGTGTGTGGTGTTTCGCCGCTAAGTCCCTTCATTCTCATGGGTGATCAGGAGTCTCTTCTCATGCTGTGTGTGCTTAGTTGGTCAGTCGTGGTCAATTCTTTGCAACTCCAGGGACTGCAGCCCGCCAGGCTCCTGTGTCCATGGGATTCTCCAGGCAAGGATACTGGAGTCGGTTGCCATGCCCTTCTCCAGGGGCTCTTCCCAACCCAGGGATCGAACCCAGGTCTTCTGCATTGCGAGTGGATTCTTTACCAGCTGAGCTACCTGGGAAGCCCCCAGCGTCTTCTTATAGTAGAATACTAATCAGCCATGAGAATGAGGGAACCACGTGTGTGCATGCTAAATCACTTTCAGTTGTGTCTGACTCTTTGTGACCCTTTGAACTGTAGCCCGCCAGGCTGCTGTGTCCATGGGATTCTCCAGGCAAGAATACTGGAGTGGGTTGCCATTCCCTTCTCCAGGGGATCTTCCCAATCCAGAGATCGAACCCAGATCTCTTATGTCTCCTGCATTGGCAGGGGGTTCTTTACCACTAGCACCACCTGGGAAGCCCAAAGGAACCACAATTACATTAAAAAAAAAAGGATGAACCACTCTTAATAATTCGAAGTGAAAGAAGTATGTATGGTGAAACCTTATCTGTATAGAGCTCAATAGCAGGATGATGAAATCGTGCAGTGGTGACATTGGGCATGAAATCGGGCATGGTGGGGAGCAGTGACTAGGGAGCAGTGGGTGAAATTGGGCATGGTGGGGAGCAGTGACTGGGGAGCAGTGGGTGAAATCGGGCATGGGGGGAGCAGTGACTAGGGAGCAGTGGGTGAAATCAGGCATGGTGGGGAGCAGTGACTGGGGAGCAGTGGGTGAAATCGGGCATGGTGGGGAGCAGTGACTGGGGAGCAGTGGGTGAAATCGGGCATGGTGGGGAGCAGTGACTGGGGAGCAGTGGGTGAAATCGGGCATGGTGGGGAGCAGTGACTGGGGAGCAGTGGGTGAAATCGGGCATGGTGGGGAGCAGTGACTGGGGAGCAGTGGGTGAAATCGGGCATGGTGGGGAGCAGTGACTGGGGAGCAGTGGGTGAAATCGGGCATGGTGGGGAGCAGTGACTGGGGAGCAGTGGGTGAAATCGGGCATGGTGGGGAGCAGTGACTGGGGAGCAGTGGGTGAAATCGGGCATGGTGGGGAGCAGTGACTGGGGAGCAGTGGGTGAAATCGGGCATGGTGGGGAGCAGTGACTGGGGAGCAGTGGGTGAAATCGGGCATGGTGGGGAGCAGTGACTAGGGAGCAGTGGGTGAAATCGGGCATGGTGGGGAGCAGTGACTGGGGAGCAGTGGGTGAATTCGGGCATGGTGGGGAGCAGTGACTAGGGAGGAGTGGATATTGTTCTGCTCCTTGATTCTGAGTTCTGGCAATACTAGTGCGTTTAGTTTGTAAAAACCATCAGGCTTAATCACCTGAAACTAGTATACTTTCATCCTATATGTTATACTTCAAAAACAAGTTTCTGTTAAAAAAATTAATCACTGGCTGAGTTAGGAATGCCTTGTCTCCCTGGTGGGAGGGCGTGGACACAACATAAGCGAGGCACCTTCCCACCTTTTGGCCTCAACAGACAAAGTAGGTGGAAGCGGCTGGCTTGGAATCCCAGCTCCTGCTCTCACCACCAGTGGTCCAGAGAGCTGGCTCATCCTCCCAGAGTCACATTTTTCTCATCTGTACAATGGGCGTAGCAATGCCTCTGTCTAAGCTGTGACGATGGTATGACATAACATATCTCTTGCTGCAAAGGCGTTCTCTCTACAGTATGTCTTATGCCATCAGCCCAAGAGGAACCTTTAAAAATAGTAAGTAATTTACTTATTATGGTCCTAAAAATGCCCCAGTATGTCATCCTAATTGACAACAATGCTCTACTCTTGATGAAGACTTACTGGAGCCACGGTGGATGTCTGGTTCTGTGCTAAAAGTATCACAAGGCAATCATTTCCAAAGTTCTCCAGTGAGCTGAATTTTCGATAATTCTCCACCACTGACCCTCTGCATGACCTACAAACTTCCCAGGAGCTCTGTTTTCTTGTCAATAAAAGGGGTGCTTTAGCTCATCTGGTTTTGATGGTCTATGTGAAGGAAACAGTGGAGATCTAGGCACTTGGTGCCTTAAGCTCCTTATCTGGGCCCCTAGAAGCCTCCTCTGCTAATGATGGGGAGATGCCAAGACACCAATTATCACCCTACCCCCATTCCTGCAATCATATTTTAAAGAAAAGATAAACATTTTAAAGGTCAAGATATGAAAGTCTTTTGAAACAGTTTAGACGATGGTCAGCAGATGGGGGAAGCTTTCAGTGACAGCTCTGAAATCTGAACTTGAGTAGACACTTTGTTTTCAGAAGACACACATGTGGGCAAGCACACCCACACTCTGCATGTCAGACACTGTACTAATCACTTTCCACAGACTTTGGATTTGGTGTCTAAGGACTCACAGCACTGCCTGCATGCCTCTAGGCCTCCCTTCATGCTGTTCCTTCAGCTAGAACACCCTTCCCTGTACTGCCTGCCAGACACCTGTAGGTCCTCTTTCAGGACTCAAATTAAGTGTCACCTCCTCCCTGATGAGGTGGTTCCCCCACCCTCTAGGACTAAATCTGTCAGGTGTCAATCCACTTAGCTAACTATACAGATGGAGGAATGTGTCATTACCAGCTCACTTCCAAAATACAGCACCCCTCTACCAACTGGCCCTCTCACGGCCAACAGAGACCTCGGCTTACATTGAGAAGCTCATGGAATCTGGAGTTTTCTCTTGGCAAGCTTCACTGTTTCTCCAACAAAAAAAGGTTGTGACTACAGCTGGAACACAAGCAGCATCTTCAGAGGAACTCAGTGCCAACAAGCATCATGGGCACAGACACTTCTGGCAGGTGGAAGTGCCCGAGGGGCTGGCTCACCCACCAGTTCCCTGTCCCAGGACTCAGCAGCAAATTATTCTCACCTGAAGACTCCACGGTGCTCCCAAGCAGATGGGAACTACACTGCCGTGGAGTGAATAGCAGCTGCATTTTCAGATGTGTTCTGTGGCTCTAAGAGAAGAGTCTCTGCCCACCCAGCCTGAAAGTTACTTCAGGAGATACTCCAGCAAAATGAAAAAGGAATTCCAGAAACACGATGGCACAAGCTTCCAGGAAATGGGGAGAGTAAATGGAACACAGAAGCAAAGGAAGGCAGAATAAGTGATATGAAGACCCATTAGAGTGTGACACTTGGAAGAGCCTCCATCCAGTGGCTGGCGTGTCTCTAAAGTGCTGCCCCGCGTAGTGCTCCATGCCTCCTGACCTCTGACCCCAGACCTCGGCTCTCCCAGCCTCGGACCTTCCACTGTGCCCTCTGGAAGTGCTGCTGCACACAGATATGGCACCCCGTCCTAACCGAACCCAGCATCCTCTCCCAGGACACCCTGGACCCTTCAGCCTTCCCTGGGGGCTGTTGGTGACTCAGGGAAGGAAGTGGGCAGGACCCCTTGCTTCGGCAGCCACACACCAATCTCTACAGCCTCCATCTGCTACAAGAAGTCCCAGCTCCTCCGTGGCTCACACCATTTGGCTCCATCCTCTCCTGATCCTCAAAGCTGTCATCTGCTGACCTCTAGCCCCTCATTTTGTTGGGGCTCTGGCCTGGCCTCCCTGGTCCCCTCTCCACCGATACCTGCCACCCCCTGAAGATGGATTCCTCCATGGGCACAACCCTCTCAATCACTCAACCTCCTGGTCCTGGACTGCCTCATCCTCAGGGCCACGCTCCTCCAACCCACGTCCTGGGCCACACCATGGACCTCAGCATCGCCCCTCAATGACCCTTCCAGGAACCCAATGACCGCAGATTAGCCACCGCCTCTCCCCTCCCCTCCGTGACCATTACTTCTCTCTGTTGCTCAGCCCATCAGCACTGCTTTTCCTTGCCTCCCTCCTCACCCAGTTGAACAATTCATTATTCCCGGGGACAAAGAGTATGGGGGCAGGCAGGCAGGTGGGATGGGGTGGCCAGGGAGTGGAAGTGCAGGGTTGGGGGCTGGACAACGAGCTGGGCACAAGAAGACTCTGGTATTCAGGTCACGTGTGTCCCATTCCACCTCACAGCTGACTGGGAAGTGAGTGAGCAGCTGGCAGCCCTGGGCTCTGGCTGGCCTCGGCCACCATCTGGCAGAGCAGCCTTCCCGTCCTCCTCGGGGCCTCGGCTTCTACCAGCGCGGCAAGTGGATTGGCAAGAAGGCTGGGGGTCCTTTCCACCAGCTGACGCTTGGCGGAACAGAAGTCGCATTTCATCTTGGCAGTGAAAGGACTCTGACTGAACCCAATCAAATTAGGCTTCAATCCACAAGAAAAAATGAATGGCAAGGCCAAGGAGACCTGTGAGATACATGTTAGGGGAGGCTTGGAAACCCACGGTCATGGCTCCCAAGCTGTTGGCACAGGCCAGGTAGGCTTCCTGGGGGAGGTGATGCTGAGGCTGGCTGGTGCGTGTGTAGTCACCTCCAACTCTTTAGAGCCTATGCATGCAGCCCACCAGGTTCCTCTGTCCATGGGGGATTCTCCAGGCAAGAATGCTGGAGTGGGTTGTCATGCCCTCCTCCAGGGGATCTTCCTAATCCAGGGATCGAACCCAAGTCTCCTGCACTGCAGGCGGATTCTTTACCGGCTGAGCTACCAGGGAAGCCCGAGGCTAGCTGGTTACAACCTGCTATTATTTGGAAGGCAAGGCTGGCAGCTCAGAGGCTGTACCAGGTGAGGCTCATTTTAGCCACAGAACTGTCAAAAGAAAAAGGGATCTGCTGACCTGAATCCTGTGTCTATGGATTTTTCCTCCACTGATACTCTCTGCCCTGCTGGCCAAGATCTCAGTAGGGCTGAAGGATGCTGTTTCACTTACTCTCCAGCCACACCTGGCCTCGCCAAAGCCAGGAGGTGTTAGCTGCTGCGCTCCCTCAGCTGTGAGGATGAATGAATAGCTCCAGGAGGGTGCTGGGGACTTCCCTCCTGGGGGCTTCATGGCCTCGGCCCCTGTTGAGGCATCTCAACCTCCAAGCAGAGGCAGCCTGGAGAAGCCTCTATGTGCTGGGGTTGGGAGAGAGTGGGGAGAAGGAAGATGCTCCCATCTCCTGTCCAGGTTCTGAGAGCCTGGCTGGGGTGTGGGAAGCTGTACTGGAGAGGATTCCAAGTTCAGCCTCCACCCTAGTACAAGGCCAAGGCCAGTCTGCTTCAGCAGCAAACTTGAACCATGGAAGATAAATTCTCTGGTCCATCCTGCAGATGGAGAAGCCAAGGCACAAAAAACATCACTGTTTTAATGAAAGCCTTCTCAAGAAGGGTTTGGAGGGATACCCGAGTTCTAATGTCATGTTTGTGGACTCTGAGGATAAAGTCTTGTCCAACTGATGCTCATCACTCATGCATGTATTCATCAGACTTCTACGTATAGACGTGATTTGCAGGTCTTGAGTACGTAGCCAGACACACAGAGATTCACGAGATGACAGACAGGACAGGGAGACTGAAATAAGCCCAGTGGAGTCTATGCTTAAGAGAAGGAATTGTAGTGGGAGCTGTGGGAGCCAGTAAGAGGGGCCACGTAAGCCAGCCTGGGAGTGTGCAGGATGGCTTCCTGGAGGAGGTGGCAATTAAGAGAAGTTTAGCTCTCTTAGGTGAATAAGAGTTAGCTCCACTGATGGGTAAGAAGGACATCTGTTGCCTTTGAAGGCATACCTCTAAGATGTGTTAAAAGAATCTCTCTTGTGTAACATGGAGGAAAGTTCACTTTTTCCAGCAGATATTTTGAGGGAACAACAATCAATTGTTGGAGAAAATCTAGTCTGTTAAATTAAAAAAAGTCGGTGTCCATTTCTCACTGGAAATGGCTGTACCCTAGGGGTCTTGGTCAAGTGCCCATCTGGGTGACTGGGAGCATTTGGGGATGGACCCACCCCACGTGACATCCTGGGCATCACCTGACGTCGTGGTGACGTCGTCTTTGCCCCTGAGGACTGTGAGATCGCACAGGCAGGGACTGGCTCTTGTCCTTGTGCCCAGCCCCATGGCTCTGCTTTGGACATCGTGGGTGTTGGGCCCATGAGAACAGGGGGCTGGTGTCTGTGGCAAGGAAGGCAGCAACGAGCCTTCATCTCTACAAAGTAAACCATGGCCCAGCTCTTCTGGTGCAAGGAACGAATTTAAAAGTAGCCTTTTCCTACCACCCAGCTCATGAAGCCTCCAGCAAGGTTCCTGTGGGCAGACAGAATTAGCAACACTCTGCACTAGCTCCTTGGTCTGGAGCTGGAGGGATGCTCCTGACTCAGCTGAAAAATTTCCCATAAAATCTGGCTGTTTTCAGTTTGGAGCCTGCCCCAGGGAGCTGCACCATGGCTGGACACCCTGCCCCTGGGCTAGGACAGCCCCTGGTCATGTGGGGAGAGGAGCCCTGGGGGAGCGGGAGGAGGCCTGGCTGGCGTGCACCCTACACCACGGGTCATCCCAACACCCTTAAGTTTTCTCTGCTGCTGCAGCCATGGGAACAACCCGGCTGCCCCTACTGAAAGAAGCACGTCCAACATGCGAAGACTAAAGCGGGGAGCAGGGTACTCATCCCATCCAGGGCAAGGTTGGGGCCCTCAGGGATGGGAGCCCCGTTCCTGCTGAAGTGTCTCTTTTGAAAGAAGAAGAATGAGTGTGCGGAGAGCAGGAGTTGCCAGCCTGAGAGCAGGTCTACTTAAAATTATGGTAATGAAAGGGCTTCCCTGGTGGTTTAGATGGTAAAGAATCTGCCTGCAATGCAGGAGGCCCTGGTTCAATCTCTGGGACAGGAAGATCCCCTGGAGAAGGAATGGCTACCCACTCCAGTATTCTTGCCTGGAGAATTCCACGGATAGAGGAGCTAGGTAGGCTACAGTCCATGGGGTCTCAGACTCGAACACAACTGAGCGGCTAACACTTTCACTGCTCATGTTGTAATGAACACAGTGTGGTAGGGGAATGGAAGGGGCAAACTAGAAAGTCTGCGAACTAAATTAAACAAGGCAGTATCTAGATGCATACTATTTGTGTTTAAAAAAATCTACAAGGAAGGGGAAATACAAAATTCAGGAGTGTTGGCTTTGAGGCAGGGTGTGGGGGTTGGTAAGGCTGGACCAGGGAGGCACAGAGGTGCCTGGTTGTCAATGTTCTAGTCCTAAGTTGGCTGATGGATTCATGATGGCATTAAATTAGAGACAAAGAAATATAGGAATCACCAAAGCAGAATGAAAGAGGGCTATGCACGGGATCAATGATGATAGTGTACTGCAACCAAAGGTTATGTTTAATAATAAACAAACAACTAATGCTGTATATCAGAAGTTCGTGTGTGCGTGCTAAATTGCTTCAGTTGTGTCCAACTCTTTGCAACCCTATTGACTATAACCTGCCAGGCTCTTCCATCTATGGGATCCGCCAAGCAAGACTACTGGACTAGGTTGCCATGCCCTCCTCCAGGAGATCTTCTCAACCTGGGGATCAAACCCCCATCTCTTTGTTTCCTTCATTGGCAGGTGGGTCGTTTACCACTACCACCACCCAAGAAGCCCATCAGAAGTTGTTAAAACAAAAAAAGGAGGAAGGGCAAAAGTTAATGAGGAAAATCACAAGTTGGCCTCAGTCTGGCTCAAATGAGAACTTGGCTAGAAGATGAATTACAGTTAAATTCTAGTTGATGGGTAGTTACACTCTTGCCTGCTGAGAATGTAGTATGGCTCGGGAGAAGACATCACTTCACTAGAAAGGAGAAGCACAGGTCTAGGGTGAGAAGATGTGGAGTTAATTCTGGTCTCACATGGCAGATGCTTCCTTTGTAGAAGGGTGACAACCCCTGCCTTACGGAGGAGCAGGGAGAGGATGAGAGGGTGGCAGAGGTGCCCAGCATAGGGCCTGGCATATGTGGGTCATATATTTGTTTTCAGAGGAGTTAGACCTTCAGGACAAAGTGAAAACAAAAAAAAAACGGGGCGGGGGGGGGTACGTTCCTTCCAGTCTTTTCATCAGAAGCGTGAATATTGGTAGGTTTTCAAAGCCCATCTTAGTGTTCTTACTGGGTCCTTTGGTTGGACTTCTGGAAATAATCATAGTTATGAACAGTCACAGCAAGAACCTACCTAGCATTTCCTATGTCGTGAGGTGTCCCAAGGACTTTACATCTTACTCTACGTACTCCTCACTATGACCCAGTGAGGCAGCTACTATCTTGAGAGCCCATTTATAGACTGAGGAAACCAAGGCCCAGAGTAACTAGATGAAAGCCGCAGTTAAGTGGTGAAAATGGGACTGGAATTCAGGCAGTGTGGTTCGGGGCACGTTCTGTAGTCAAACTCTCCTGGGAGGTGGCGTGACAGTCTGCACTGGAAATGCAGTCCTACTGATTCCATCGCTCGGTGGCAGTGCTCCCCCGCCCCGAGCCCCAGACCCTCGCCCAGCTCCAGGTGGTGGTGCTAGCTTGTTGTCTGTTCACTAGAGGTCCCTGAATGGACCAGTGATGGGCCCCTGGCCCAGCAAAGTCCACCCCTGGTTGGCAGGTAAGCTGTGAGGTGGCCCAGGTGAGGGGCTCCGCCTATGGGGTCAGTTACTAACGGGCTGCCCAATCCACCTGGTTCTGTCTGGGATTTGGCCTGCAGACCTTGGAGAGGAGAAGGAAACAGGTGCAGACCACACGAGGGGGCCTCCCCGTTCCAGGTCCAACCACAGAACCATCCACCCCTTCCCACGCAGCCCTGGGACTATGCTCCTCCCAACGACTCAGGCCAACTGGCACAGCTGACTCCTGTTTTCTAGCAAATCGCCAAGGTCAGGCCAACTTCCTTCCACTTGGGAAACGGCATCACTTCAGCCTCTTGCTAAACAGCATCAGCCCCAGGGGCTTAATATGAAGGCCATCTAATGGATTTATTGTGTTTATCTGACCTTTCCCAGTGTGAGCTCAGAAACAGGCCCAGAGGAGGATGGGGGAAGCTTGTTTTTCTTAAGCTAAGCGAAACTGATGAGTACACTGAATTCTTGGATGGAGCCTGCTGAGGTTTCTCACCCTGGCTCCCCGCTCCCTTAGTCAAAAGATCCAGTTAGACTCAAGAGGAATCCCGTGTTTATGGGATAGCTCTGGAAGAAGAAGATTGTGTCTACTAAGAAGTGGTAAATGATGAGATCTGCAAATGAATATTTTCAGTACGTAAAGAGCCCTGATAAGGGATAATAGCTAGTAAATTTAGAAACGACCACTCTATTTCTACTTCTAGTTTCAAAGCAAATGACTTCTTGTTTTTAAACAACTTTTTAAAAAGCTAATGACCACCAGTGCATGAATGAAAATCACTTCCAGTATCACAAGTACATCTGTGTTTTAAACCAGAGGCTGCAAACTCCAGTGCCTCACAGCCAGCAGGTACCCTAAGTGGCCAGTGTGCAGCAGATGGAAGCGGTGGGCAGGGGGAGGGTGGTGGCACCCACAGACACCGGAGACACACACACCAGGGGCCACTGCTCCACTCAGACCTCAGCTCCCAGCAGGAAATGTGGGCCCCTGTTACCAGATTCCCTGCCCTTTCTAAAAAAGCCAAGAATTGAAAATTTTTATGTGACATTTCTGAGTTACTGTAATTTAGTATGGCCACACAAAATATTTCTAGGCCCAGACACCGCCCTAGACTGGCAGCGTCACCTCTACTGCCGAGTGAAGCTTATCTACCATGATGATGGGAAGTTGGGACCTGCCACTCGGGGGCAGCTCATCCCCCATGGCCTGCCAGAAGGTCTGATCCAACCACAGACGCACAAACTCCAGTGGACCCAGGAATTTGCTCACTGTCTGTCCATGGCCATAATATCCACAACTATATGTAAAAACAAACAAGCGAACCCGAGTTTCACAAAAACCCGTTTTCTCTCTGTGGTTTCAGCGTGGATTTTGAGAGTCCAGACTGGGCAGATCTCACCAGACACACCCACTCCCTCTTCCTCTCCAGTTCTCCATGTGGGTACCAGGCTGACGTGTGCCAGCGTGAGGACGACAGGAGTCGGGGGTACTGCAAAGACCCCCACTGGAGGATGGTACTGGTACCACCACCACTCCAGCAAATACGGAGTTCCCGCCGCAGGTGCTGTGCAAGTACTGCCCTTGGGTAGCCTGGTTAGTCCTCAGTATCTCTGCACATGCCCTGTGTGCCCACATGAGAGCCAAGGAGGCTCCAATGCAGAGAGGGCTCGTGCCTTCTGGGAATAGGCAGAGCCGTGGGCTCCAGAATCTGTGTTCCTCACAAGACACCCCTCAGTGCCCAGAACACTTCTGCATTGGGTATAAGCTGCCTATAATACTCATTTTCCTATGAAATCAGACAACCTCTTATTTCTTAGTTTACTCCAGACAAGGAGTGGCAGATAGTAGAGGGTTACGAACAAAAACATATTCATAGAGAAAAATGACAGACAAAATCAACTTTTTGATTGTGAGCTGAGAAAAATGCAGAAAAATCTCTTAGTTCAAGATATGGCAAAACCAGATCCCCCTGACCTTGGATAATAATAACAATCTAATAATATTGTATTATTAACACAGTATTAATAAAGTTATTAATAATCTTGCAAGTTGCTAGGGGATAGATCTCAAATGTACAAATAAGAAATGGCAATTATATGAGGTGATGGCCAAAACTTCATGGCAATTAGAAGGGGAAAAGCAGTGACAGATTTTCTTGGGCTCCAAAATCACTGAGGATGGTGATTACAGCCATGAAATTAAAAGACACTTGCTCCTTGGAGGGAAAGCTATGACAAACCCAGACAGAGAGTTGGACCATAAAGAAGACTGAGCACCAAAGAATTGATGTTTTTGAACTGTGGTGCTGGAGAAGACTCTTGAGAGGCCCTTGGTCAGCAAGGATATCAAACCAGTCAATCCTCAAGGAAATCAACCCTGAATAGTCATCAGAAGGACTGATGCTGAAGCTGAAGCTCTGATACTTTGGCCACCTGATGTGAAACGCCAACTCACTGGAAAGAATCTTGATGTTGGGAAAGACTGAAGCAAAAGGAGAAGAGGGAAGCAGGGGATGAGATGGTTAGCATTACTGACTCAATGGATAAGAAACTGAGCAATCTCCAGGACATAGTGAAGGACAGGGAGGCCTGGAGTGCTGCAGTCCATGAGGTTGCAAAGAGTTGGACATGGCTTAGGGACTGAACAACAACAACAACAAATTATATGAGGTGATGGACGTGTCTCCTGACACTACCGTGGCAACCATTTTGTGATACTTAAGTGTATCAGAGGAACACATTTGACTCTTAAACTTACACAAGGTTATATGCTACGATGGTGTGATCATTCACCTAGAGCCAGACATCCTGGAATGTGAAGTCAAGTGGGCCTTAGAAAGCATCACTACGAACAAAGCTAGTGGAGGTGATGGAATTCCAGTTGAGCTATTTCAAATCCTAAAAGATGATGCTGTGAAAGTGCTGCACTCAATATGCCAGCAACTTTGGAAAACTCAGCAGTGGCCACAGGACTGGAAAAG
>SJYT01056853.1:0-87152 GCA_006410635.1 Cephalophus harveyi
AAGAGTTGACTCATTGGAAAAGACTCTGATGCTGGGAGGGATTGGGGGCAGGAGGAGAAGGGGACGACCGAGGATGAGATGGCTGGATGGCATCACTGACTCGATGGACGTGAGTCTGAGTGAACTCCGGGAGATGGTGATGAACAGGGAGGCCTGGCGTGCTGCGATTCATGGGGTCGCAAAGAGTCGGACACGACTGAGCGACTGAACTGAACTGAACTGAAAGAACAGAACAATGAACCATGTAATATACTTTAACAATTATAAAATAATCACTCTTGTAACCCCATTCCAAGAAAAAGAACATGATCACCATTTCAGAAGACCCCTGTGTGCCTTCCTGACTATAACCCTATCCGTACTCCCCAAAATAACCTTTATCCCAAGTAGTTTTTTTTCTATAATTGGAGAAGAAAAATTGTTCTTCGTTTCCTCCTATAATTGTACCAACTTTTCTTTTCTTTGTGGCTGCTAGCCAAATCCCATAGTCACTTTAATCCATCTAGAAATACTATGAGGTGTTCAAATCATTTAAACAAATATTTACTGAGTTCCTGAGAGGTCCAAGAGACTACCTAAGTACCTGGGACGTCAGGAAGTGTAAGGCAGAGCTGTTTCGTGCTCTATGTTTGCAGACAGGCATGCACAAAAATAAGTCTGCAAATAATAACAACATACGTAATAGAACACACACCCAACCATGAATGCTTACAGCACTTGAGATGAACCCTGTGTGATGGGGAGACACGCATGGAAAATGGGTACAGAAAAGCGTAGGCTTCACAGATGGGAGGGGAGTTTGGGGGAGATTGGATGCATGTATATGAATGGCTGAGTCCCTTTGCTGTCCACCTGAAACCATCACAACATTGTTAGCTGGCTTTACTCCATCGCAAAATAATAAGTTTAACAGTATATACATTACAACAAAAAGAAAGGTGTTAAGAGACCTGGAAGTTCTCATCACAAGGGAAGGAGAATTTTTCTATTTCTTTAATTTTGTATCAATATGAGAGGATGGATGTTCATTAAACTTACTGTAATCACCTCATAATGTGTAGGCTGAATCACTATACTGTGTATCTTGAACTTAAAACAGTGCTACATTATCAACTGTATCAATAAAACTGGAAGAAGAAAGAAAAAAATAAAAAGGAATGGAAGAGGAAGGGGGTAGTGAACATGGAAGAGAGTTATAATGAAGACAGAGTAGGCAAAACTGTGACCCAAACTGGACCCAAGGAAAAGGATTCAAAGGTGACACGAGAGTTTCAAGCCTGGGTGAAGGTGAAAACAATTTGTCCAAGAGGCCATCTGAGTACCGACTGGTTTTAAGGAAGATACTAACTTTAGCTTTAGATGTGCTAAATTAAAGATGAATGACAAAAATATATAAGACATAGAAATGTTCACGAGAAACAAAGGGGCAGCCAACAAAAATACAGGGGGGAAAAATCAGTTAAACACATGGTAGAAAAATCAGTAAAATATAATGTAAAAAAGTGACTCCATAGTAAAAAAGAGTATTGATCTCTTTAGCCAATGTTTATTAAACACAATGTTCCAAAGAAAGGGTAAAACATATTTTTTCTAGACAGGGTCTAGAGGAATGTCATGTGAACAGTGGCTAGACCACTGATGACCGGGGGGCGGGGAGCAGGTCACTAGCGCAGATCTATATAATGAGCACACAGTCGATAAACACGCAGAGAGGAGAGACCACTCTAATTTCACCAAGCTGCACCTGACTGTGCAGAGGAAGTGGGTGGGCGCGTCCAGGAGGCTCTGCAGCGGGGAAGGGCTGGATGACACCAAAAGGCCCGAAGAGAGGGTCTTCCTGGGAGCCAGCCGCCACCTCCTGCGTCTCAGAGGAGGGACCAGAACGAGAGGAAGGACGTGAAGTGAGACGGACAGCAGGACAGACCATGGGCTCGGGAGGCAGATGGTCTGATTCCAAATCTCAGCTCTGCCAATTACCAGTTATTCACTCTTGGAAAAATTACGTAACCGTCTCCGTCTCGGGGGACCCATCTGTCTCAGACAGTGTTTGAGAGGGTCAGCTGGACTAATACATCCAGTGTACTTCCAACAGTGACCTGACTACAGTTAAGTGCCCAAGAAATGTTAGACGCTACTAGGAATATTAGGCTCTGAGGCAACTTTGCCATACATAATCAACAGGGCAGGGCAGAAAACTAAATTCTCAATTCAAACATGAAACACGAGATAGAACCAGGATTGTCTGGTAATTGCATACATGAAAGAGATCTTTACCTTCTTTTTTCTAATAGATCCACTTACTTATTTTTTAGATTTTTGGGGGGGATGTGGACAATTTTTAAAGTCTTTATTGAATTTGTTACAACATTGCTTTTATTTTATGTTTTTGGTTTTTTTGGCCCTGAGGCATGTGAGATTCCAGCTCCTTGACCAGGGATCAAACCCACACCCTCTGCCTTGGAAGGCCAAGTCTTAGCCACTGGACCACCAGGGAAGACCCTCCACTTACTTATTTAGGTCGATGTCCTTTCCCTGTTCGTGAGCTTCAATTAGTTGTTTAATAACATCTCCTATGGTCAGCATCATTAGCTGAGCAGGGCTGAGATCTCCTGGAAAAATAATATTTGACAATGTAAAAAGTCACATTATTCAGTAAACATTTTTGTATTTACTAGCAGTTTTCCTTCCAAAATCATTCCAATCATGCTGAAATAATACCTCAAGTTTACCAGACAGTAAACTATTATTGTTTACAATTCGGCCATATATCTTATACCTTTAATTTAAAAACAAACCTGAGTTCACCTACAGACGGGAAGAGTTCACTCTAGAAGCATATATACGACGAGGATGATAGACACGGGCGAGCAGAGACAAACAGGAAGGAAAAGAACCCAATTACACAGGAAAGAACCAAAGGAGTCAAAACAGCTCCCTTCATCTCCAGATTTTTGATTACATTTAATTGCTTTACTTCATCTGATTCTCAGAAGAAAGTGAGGTGGATGGAACAAGAATATTTGCCTGTCCCATAAAAATGTTACCAAGGGGTGAAGTTGAAACTCAAACCCAGGTGGTCCCCAGAAGCAGAATTACACAGCAGTGTAATACTATTTTGAAATACAAAGGCAGGGGTCTATCCTCGCCTAGGGACTTTAATGCATCTCTAAGATTCAGTCTAAGCATTGCAACCTTCTCCTGGCAAACGAGGCCCTCCTTCTCACGTAAGGGGCAACAGCAGAGGCTGACATGGCATGACCCCCCTTGCCCGCAAACACACTTGCCTGGTTCAAGGACGGGCACTTATTCAGGTGGGGGCCAATCTGAGCTCTTTTACTCAAGGCAAAAAAAACACCAATCCCTTTCCAGCAGTAAAAGCTGTGAGATTTCAGCTCGGGAGCTGCGAGCAAGCACACTTCCTGCCTGCAGAGAAAGCTGGTGTCTAAAGATAACGACCGTCATCAGAGAAGAGTAAGACGAGAAAGCCCATTTACTTGATCTCATTTGAGACCTCACAACAACTCTGGAAGGTGGGCACTGTTTTCCCATTTCACAGATGTTAATAATTAAGGCAAGTGAAGACATTTTTGTAAATGACATGGTTAAGACTCAAATTCAAGCCTTTCCCTCACAACTTACATGCTTTTTCCCACTGTGCCAAAGCACCTCTAATTTCCTGAGACACAGCTACCATGAACAATTTGAGAGAAGTCCATTTATAATCGGAGGCTAACGCTTTCTAACCTGTGTAACTCAACCCTTCAGTATTCTACAGAGGTGCCCAAGGGGCCATGTAACAGACAGGGCTGGGGGTGGGGACGGTAAAGCGGAGGGTGGGGCAGAGGGAAGGCCTCTTTCTCCATTTCAACCCAAGCAGCTTCACTTCCATCTGTTTATATATTGAAGTTCTGCCTAAGAATTTATTTGGAGGGAAAAAGGTGATAAAAAGTACAGGCAGATCTCATGCAGTTTGGTTCCAGATGACCACAAAAAAGGGCATACTACAATAAAGTATGTCACACGAATATTTTGGCTTCCCGGTGCACACACAAGTTATATTTACAGTGCACTACAGTCTGCTAAGTGTGCAATAGCAATACGCCTTAAATAAATGAGACCCAAGTTTTGGGTGGCTGCTTCTGGCACGGGTGTGCGTGTAAGACTCTTCAATCCCGTCTTGAGTCTTTGCGACCCCATGGACTGCAGCCCACCAAGCTACTCTGTCCATGGGATTTCCCAGGCAAGAGCAGTGGAGTGGGTTGCCAGGCCCTCCTCCAGGGGCTCTTCCCGACCCAGGGATCGAACCCTCGTCTCGTATGTCTCCTAGCATTGGCAGGCAGGTTCTTTACCACCAGCGCAAGGGCACTCTAATTTACAGGACAGAACAGGAATTTCCCCAAGGCTCTGGAGAAGGCAACGGCACCCCACTCCAGTGCTCTTGCCTGGAAAATCCCATGGATGGAGGAGCCTGGTGGGCTGCAGTCCATGGGGTCGCTGAGGGTCGGACACGACTGAGCGACTTCACTTTCACCTTTCAATTTCATGCATTGGAGAAGGAAATGGCAATCCACGCCAGTGTTCTTGCCTGCAGAATCCCAGGGACGGGGGAGCCTGGTGGGCTGCAGTCCATGGGGTCGCTGAGGGTCGGACACGACTGAGCGACTTCACTTTCACCTTTCAATTTCATGCATTGGAGAAGGAAATGGCAATCCACTCCAGTGTTCTTGCCTGCAGAATCCCAGGGACGGGGGAGCCTGGTGGGCTGCCGTCTATGTCACACACAGTCGGACACGACTGAAGCGACTTAGCAGCAGCAGCAGCGAACATTCACTCGTCCTTCGCTGGAGACCAGGCCCTGGCTGAGGGCCCCATGACGTGACTTCAGCTGTTTACCTTAGTAACAAGAGTGAGGCATGGAAAAGTGCTGCCGCCTTGTGGACACGTCCCGCAATAGCAACCTACAACCTACTGGTTCTTTATCACTGAGCCACTTGCGAAACCCCAAAACTATTGCTTATGGGCACTCAATATTCATAAAAACTACGTGTGCGCTCAGCTGCCCAGCTGTATCTGACTCTTGGCGACCCCATGGACTGTAGCCCGCCAAGCTCCTTCGTCTATGGGATTCTGCAGGCAAGAACACTGGAGTGGGTTGCCATTTCCTCCTCCACAGGATCTTCCTGACACAGGAGTTGAACCCAAGTCTCTTATGTCTCCTAGCATTGGCAGGCAGATTCTTAACCACTAGCGCTATACAGCATTCTAATTTACAAGGAGAGAACAGGAATTTCCCCAAGCCTCTCCAGTGGCTCGGCGATAAAGAATCCCCCTGAAATGCAGAAGCTGCAGGAGACGCAGGTTCAATCCCTGGGTGGGAAAGATCCTCTGGAGGAGGAAATGGCAACCCACTCCAGTATACTTGCCTGGAGAACCCCATGGACAGGGAAATCTGGCAGGCTACCTTCCGTGGGGTAGCAGAGTGTCAGACACTGCTGAAGCGACTTAACATGCATGCTGCTTACCTTAGTAACAAGACTGAAGTGAAGTCGCTCAGTCGTGTCCGACTCTGCGACCCCATGGACTGTAGCCTACAAGGCTCCTCCGTCCATGGGATTTCCCAGGCAAGGGTACTGGAGTGGGTTGCCATTTCTTTCTCCAGGGGATCTTCCCAACCCAGGGATCGAACCGAGGTCTCCCACATTGCAGGCATTTGCTTTACCATCTGAGCCACCAGGGGACATAAGGCATAAAAAAAGTGCTGCCGCCTTGTGGACACGTCCCGCAATAGCAACCTTCAACCTACAGGCAGATTCTTAACCACTGAGGCACCTGGGAAATCCCAAAACCTATTGCTTATGGGCACTCAACAGTCACAAGGTCTACGTGGGTGCTCAATTGCTCAGCTGTATCTGACTTTTAGCGACCCCACGGACTGTACCCCGCCAGGCTCCTCTGTCCATGACATTTCCCAGGCAAGAATACTGGAATGGGTTGCCATTTCCTCCTCCAGGGAATCTTCCCAACCCAGGGAAGGAACCCAGGTCTCCCTCATTGCAGGCAGATTCTTTACCAGCTGAACCTTCAGCAAATATACTCTTTTTACTGGTGCTGAGTTTTGCCTCGATGTTGAAAGCTGCCAACTGCTCAGGGTGGTGGATGCTGAAGGCTGGGGTGGCTGTGGCAATCTCTTAAAATAGGACAACGCTCAAAGTTTGCTGCAGCCCCTGACTCTTCCCTCCATGAACAAGTTCTCTGTGCATGCAGTGCTGTTGGGGGGCATTTTACCCATGGGAGAAGCTCTTTCAAAATTGGAGTTGATCGCCTCAAACCCTGCTGCTGCTTTATCAAGTAAGTTTAATACTCTAAAGCTTTTATTGTAATTTCAACAATCTTCACAGCATCTTCACCAGGAGCAGATTCTGTCTAAACAAGCCAGTTTCTTTGCTCACCCATAAGAGGCAGCTCCTCATCCATTAAAGTTTTATCGTGACACGGAAGCAGTTCAGTCACATCGTCAGGCTCCACTTCTAGTTCTCCTGCTGTTTGCACATCTGCAGGGACTTCCTCCACTGGCGTCCTGAACCCCTCAAAGTCATCATGAGGGCTGGAAGCAACTTCTTCCAAACTCCTATTAACTTTTTTTTTTTTTTTAACCTCTTCCCATGAATCACAAATGTTTTTAATGGCACCGAGAATGGTGAATCCTTTCCAGAAGGTTTTCAGTTGACTTTGCCCAGGTCCATCAGAGGAATCACAAGCTATGGGAGTCATAGCCTAAATGGATTTCTTAAATAATAAGACTTGCAAGTTGAAATGACTCCTGGATGAGACTGTGCAGTGGATGCTGTGTGAGCAGGGACGAAAACAACGTTAATCTCATGCGTCTCCGCCAGAGCGCGGGGATGAGTAGGTACATCGACGATGAGCAGTGAAACTTTAAAGGGCTCTGGTCTCAACAGTGGGCATCAAACATCAGTAAACCACGTTGTGAACAGGCGTGCTGTTTGTCCACATTCTGTTCCATTTGCAGAGCACAGGCAGAGAAGACTCAGCATGATTCAGAATGGTAAATAAGCATCTTGTTGCTGTTCAGTTGCCAAGTCGTATCCTACTCTATTGAAACCCCATGGACTGTAGCCCACCAGGCTCGTCTGTCCATGGGATTTCCCAGGCAAGAATAGGGGAATGGGTTGCCATTTCCTTCTCCAGGAGATCTTCCCAATTCAGGAATCAAACCCCCATCTCCTGCATTGGCAGGTGGGTTCTTTATCACTGAGCCACTAGACCATCTGCATTGTGATTGTGAAAGTCGCTCAGTCGTGTCCGATTCTTTATGACCCCATGGACTACACAGTTCATAGAATTCTCTAGGCCAGAATACTGGAATGAAGAGCCTTTCCCTTTTTCAGGGGATCTTCCCAACCCAGGGATCGAACCCAGGTGTCCTATATTGCAGGCGGATTCTTTACCAGCTGAGCCACAGGAGAGTCATCCTGCCCTCTGAAGCTCTCAAGCCAGGCACTGACCTCTCCTCTCTAGCTACGAAAGTCCTGGTGGCATCTTCTTCCAACAGAAGCCTGTCCTGTCTACACTGAAAATCTGTTGTTTATTTCAGCCACCTTCATGAATTGTCTTAGCCGGATCTTCTGGATAACTTGCTGCTCTGCCATGCACTTTGATGCTGTACAGATGACTTCTTTCCTTAAACTTCACGAAATTGAGCCCTGCTAGCTTCAAACCCTTCTTCTGCAGTTTCCTTACCTCTCTCAGCCCTCACAGAATTAGTTAGGGCCTTGTCTTATGTTAGGCTTGGGCTTAAGGGAATGCCGTGGCTGGTTGATCCATGCAGACCCCAAAACCTTCTCCATTATCAGCAATAAGGCTGGTTTGTTTCCTATCATTCATGAGATCACTAGAATATCATTTTCAAATTCCTTCAAGAACTTTCCCCATGCATTCACAACTTGGCTGTAGTTAGCACTCAGTCTATCTCAATTTTCAACAGGCCTTCCTCACTAAGCTTAATCATTTTCGGCTATTAATTTAAAGTGAAAGATGTATGACCCTGCCTTTTATTAATACCTGACCCCTTGAAGGCTGTTATAGGGGTACTAACTGGCCTAATTCAGTAGCATTTATCAGTCCTCATTGTCCAAAGGAACAGGGAGGCCCGAGGAGAGGGATGATGGCCAACAGGTGGAGCAGTCAGAACACATCATTTATGGATTAAGTTCATCATCTTACGTGGCAGTTTGTGGAACCCCAAATAATTACAATAGTAGTATCACTGATCACAGAGCACCATAACACATACAGAAATAGTGAAAAAGTCTGAAATCCTGTGGGATTACCAAAACGTGACTGAGGCATGAACTGAGCAGATGCTGTTGGCAATATGGCACCGACAGACTTGCTCAACACAGAGTTGCTACAAGCCTTCAATCTGCAAAAATAAAGAAAACAGTATCTGTGAAGTACACTAAAGCTAAGCACAGGAAAACGAGGCATACATGGAGATAAAGATTTTAAAGTATCTGGACAGCTCTTCAGTGTATCGAAAATTATCTGGAGAAGTAAATTAGTAAGAAAAGTCTTCATGGAGGAAATCAGAGGTATCTTTAGAGAAAGGGCAGGGTTTGGACAAGCAAAACAGAGGGCAATCCAGAAGGAACAATGTTAGGTATAGGAATTAGCAATCACGTTTATATGAAAGTGTTGCCAAACTGGAATAGAGCCTTTCTGACAGGGTTGGGTAAAATCAGATTACAGGGTACACTGGCTACTCGACAAAAGATGCAATACATAGTGAAGAATTATATGTTCTCAAGTTTGGGAGTAAAAAGATCAAAGTAGTGTTTATAAAGAAAATCAGTACAGATTGAACACTGGCTTGAACTGTGGCTTGAACTGTGTGTGTCCACTTTCTGCGGGTTTTTTTTTTTTCCCTCAATAAATACAGTACCTATATTTTTCAGATCCTTAAATTAACTAAGTGTGGGGAAAAGTTTTTGTTTAATTACCAACCACAATATGTGAAAACCAAAGAACTAGGATTTGGTTCCTAATCCTATCCAAACTATATGAGCTTACTGCCCCTGGGTGAGTCATTTGTGGATTTTTTTGCTTTTGAGACAGAGATAGCAGTATTTGGATTTTCAACTGCATGGTGGTGGGGGCAGTGCCTCCAACCCAAGAGTTGTTCAAGGGTCAATTATATACAAAATACACTACAGCAAATGAGCATACAAAAAAAGATTCAGAAGATGAAAGAATACACATAATCTGCATACTAAGTAAAAGGCTCTTGAAAGGCAACTTTGTTTAAAAAAAAAAACACACAGAAGATTTAAAGCAGAACACTTGGATGACAGACTCAGTCCCTAGCTCCCAAATCCTACTGGCTGTGTCGTAATGGGAAGATCAATGCCTTCTGAGCTCCTTTTTCTTTGTTGGCAAAATTGGGATAATACATACACATTTCACAAGACCAGTGCAAGAACCAAGTGAAATAATGTACATGTGAAAGTCTATTATTCGAATATTAGTTCTTCAATGAAGGTGGGTTAGAGGAATGGTGGCTAGAATAAACTATTGCAAGAGACAATTTCTGTAAGAACTAGCAGGGCTTGGTGATAGATGAAATTAAAAGTAAAGCTGTCCGCCCTGACAGAGGAGCAAGTTAGAGGGAGAAGGTGACTAACTAATTAGGGGTAAGTAGTCTTTGAGCCCACAAAGCAACGGAAGGTAATTTGGAAACTTAGAGTACCTGATGCCAAGAGGCATAGTAATCAAGGGCAGTTTTTTTTTTTTTTGTCTGTTTGTAGAAACAGCCTGACCAACCAATTCGGTTCTGTTTCCTAAATATAATTTTGGGCTAGGAAAGTTAAATTATTTTAATCTCAGCTTATTCATTTGTAATTTGGAGATGATACCCACATTAAGAATTATTAGCAAAGGCTCAATAAACAGTAGCTACGGTTATCATAACCATCATTACTATTAGACCGACTTCTCAAATGAGTTTACAGAGATAACACTACAACCTGCGAGAAAATACTTGAAATTTGACTCTGGGTGAAAAAGTAAAGATGAAATCGCTCCAAGCTAACTCAGGAGGTAACACAAATGGGAATAATTGCCTAATTACCCCCACAGATTCCAATAACTCGGCGTTTCTCTTTCCTTTTAAAAAAAAACATTTAGAACTTTAAAACAATCTCAAATCAAAAAGGACGTGAAATGTGTAGTAAAATCTTAGCAATTAAGAGTTCGAGACCGTGTTAAATCCGTCGATCACGTAAATTTCTTGGAATAGAGCTTTTATCATTTATGCAAAAGACACCAAAGGACGGCCAAAAAGGAAGAACAAGGATAGGCCGGTTTAAAAAGCACAGTAGAAGGGAGAGATCAGTTCACAAACTGACCACAGGTGGTGGGGAGACTGGCAGGCAGCAGATTCCGGCGGGAAAAACCGACTTCAGCATCTGATGGCCCGGGTTCGCCCCTTCCCTTCCACCACCCGTTCCCTCTCCCTGTCGCACCTTTGCGCTTCTGCCTCATCTCTCCGCTGTCGTAGCAGCCGCCACCCCAGAAAATGTAGATATCTACTCGGACCACGGGGGAAATTGACAGCCACCAAGCAACCCTGTCCTGTCGTAAAACGACGGAAACATATCGTAAAGCTGTCCCGAGAAGACCACGAGTGCAAGGGTCCGCCCCGCCTTCCTGCGGCGGCTCCCGGAGCCTCTGGAAGGCGGAGCAGAGCTTCTGAGGCCGTTCAGCCGGGGGTCAAAGGGCCCGAACGCCACAGCAGCTCTGGCATTAGAAACCTTGACCTGAGCAGTACAGCGACCGGACAGGGCTTATGGGCAGAGGCTGCGCCAGGGAGCCAAAACAAGAGGGTAGATGTGGATGGCGTCTAAATAAGGTGGACGAGCCTAGGATGCGTCAGGTCCGCGGAAATGTGAGGGGGAAGAGAGTGATGACAAGCCCGCCAGTGTGGAGGAGACTGGCTTTAGAGCCTGGAAGAGACCACGCAGCAGCCAAGTGACGCTGTGAGGTCCAGACTTGGACGCCAGTTCATCACTCTGGTCTCAGGCAAATGGGACGTATCAATAACCATCATGAAAGCTTCGGAAGTTTCTCCAGAAAGACGCACACACGGACAGCTTTGTAGAGTTTGGAGGCAGGACCTGGGATCATGGTTTTCTGAAACCCATCCATGATCTCCTTTATTCATAGACCAGAAATTAAGAACCCCTCTTATTGCTACAGGGCTTCCCCGGCGGGACATTGGTAAAAGAATCTGCCTACCAATGCAGGAGATGTAGGAGACCCGGGTTGGATTCCTGGGTCAGAAGGATCCCCTGGAGGAAGAAATGGCTCCAATATTCTTGCCTGGAAAATCTCATGGACAGAGGAGCCTAGCGGCCCAGTCCACAGGGAAAGGAGGGTTGCAAAGAATTGGAGGCGACTTGAGTGAATCTGGGTGAACTCTAGGAGTTGGTGATGGACAGGGAGGCCTGGCGTGCTGCGATTCATGGGGTCACAAAGAGTCAGACACGACTGAGCGACTGAATTGAGCACGCAGGCATGCACTTATTGGGATTTACCTGGTGGTCCAGTGGCTAAGACTCCATACTCCCAATGCAGGGGGCTGGGGTTCCATGCCTAGTCTGGGAACTAAATACCACATACTGCAACTAAGAATTCATCCACTCCAGTTAAAGCTCTCTCAGATAGCAACTAAAAGACCCTGCATGCTGTAGCTAAGACCTGGCACAGACAAATAAATCCATAAATTTAAAAAAGAAAGAACCCTCTTATTAACACATGAAGACATGAATGTGTGCTGTTTCCAGTTCCTTACTTTGCACTAGAATTGAGATAACTCCAAGTCTTTGGCCTCACCATAACACTACAACTCCCCTGGTCAGTTTTCGTGACTGTCCATCAGGACAAATTCAGTAACATGTATCTGTCGTTATTGTCATCTTAGTACCAAGTGACATAAGTTAGCTACCTAGAAAGTCTTCTAGGACCCTCCAAGAAAAACTCGTAGTTTTTCTTCTAATTTTTCTCAATCTTCCTGTATATCTTCTTAAAATATAGGTATTCCCCGGGGGTTGCTTCTTAAAATTGTCTCCCCCAAAGTGATCCCCAGAGTACCAAAGCTTTAAATACCATCTGTTTGTTCCCATATTTGTAGTCTGGCCTCAGCTTCTGCCCTGCTTGACACTGTGTTAGATCTGTGTGTGTAATGTGTATCAGAAACTTAACGTATCTCCAAAGGAACTATACTTTTACTCCAACTCTGCCCTTTCCCCAATCTTCCTTATCTGAAGACACCATCCTCTACCTCATCACTTTTTAACCTCACACAAGAGAAACAGAGAAGCTGGAGATTTTAAATTATAATTGAGAATGCTATATTTGAGCTAACATTGATATGCGGATATCTGGGGGAAGAGTCTTTCAAATAGAGGAAACACTTAGCGTAAAGGTCTGAGGGTGAGAAGATCCTTGATGTGTTCATAGAAAGCAAGGAGGTAGCTGGCATTTGAGCAGCAAGTGAGGTGAAGTGTAATAGAGGTCAGAGAGGTGATGGGGTGAGGTGGGATGGGGGACACTGCAGCTCATGTATGACCTTGTAGGCCAGTGTATAGCCTTTGCCTTTTACTGTCAGTCACGTGGAGTGCCATTGGAGAGCTTTTTAGCAGAGATATAATCTAATTTATAATTTAAAGTTACCTCTGGACTTCCCTGGTGGTCGAGTGGTTAAGAATCCTGACAATGCAGGGGACACAGGTTCGATCCCTGGTGCAGGAAGATTCCACTTGCCATGGGGCAACTAAATCCATCCGCCACAACTACTGAGCCCGCGTGCTCTAGAGCCCGTGCTCCGCAACAAGAGAAGCCATCGCGATGAGAAGCCTGCACGCCGAAACTAGTAGCCCCTGCTCATCACAACTAGAGAAAACCTGTGTGCAGCAACAAGGACCCAGTGCAGCAAAAACTGGATGAATAAAAAAAATTTTAAGTCTATTTGTTGTGTTGAGAATGAATTGTAGGGAGGAAGCGTAGAAGTGGGGAGATCAGTTAGGTGGTTATTATCTATGCCAGGGATTCCCAAACTTTGATGCTCATTAGAATCACCTAGAGAGGGGTGAAAAATCCCAGTGCCCAGGTCACACCCTGTGCCAATTAAATCAACATATCAAGGGGGTGGCAGCCAGGCATTAGTATTTTTTAAGATTCTTGGGTAATCCCAAAGTGCAGCAAAATTTGGGAACCACTGAACGAGACCAGAGATGATTATGATTTGAGTAGGGGAGGAATCAGAGGAGGGGGTGAGACATGTTCAGATTCTGAATATGCTTTAATGGTTTCAGCAAGACTTCCTGACAGCTAGATGTGGAGTGTGGAAGAAAGACAGGCATCAGCATCAAGGGTGACCTGGAAGGATTTGTACGAGGGGCTGGATGTAGCTGTCATGAGCTGAACTAGGGAACACCGTAGGTGGAGTGGGGTTTCAGGGGAATGGGGGGTTAATTTGCATGTGTTGTGTTTGGGATACCTTGTGAGCTGTAAGACATGAAAGAGCTTGGGTCTGGAGGTACCAAATGAGAGCGATGTGCATATGGGTGATACTTACAGATGTGAGACTTGAAAGAAAAGAGTGCGACAGAAAGAAGAGAGACCAAAGATTAAGCTTTTGGGTATTCTATTATCGCTAGGAAACAGGAGTAAGTAGGGAAGGGGACTGAGGAGGTACAACCAGGGAGGTGGGAAGGAAGCTAGGCGAGTGTGGTTCCTGGGAGCCGAGTGGGAAAAAGTGTGTTGAGGAGGGAGTGATCCCCTGGATCAAATGCCATTGATGGGTCAACAAAGAGGAGGGTTGAAAATTAACTAGGGTCACCGGAGACTCTGACACAAACAGTTTCACAGAGTGGTAGAAGCGAAGGCTTAACTGGAGTGGGTTGATGATTAAAAGGAGAGAGCTTTGAGATGGCAGCTTTAGAAACAACTCTTTGAGGGGGTTTGCCATAAAATACAGAGGAATGGGACAGCAGCTGGCAGGGAAGCCGGGCTCAGAGGGAGCGTTAGTTAAAATGGAATAAGCGACAGCATGTTTGTATGCTGATGGGAATAATCCAGGGGATACTGAAAATCTGATGAATGAAGAGGGGAAGCAGTCTACCTTGTCCTGCAGTTGGACAGAAGGAAAGGGGTCTGTGCCCGAGAGAGGCTTAGATTTTGGTGGGTGTAGGCACTGTTCAGTCGCTCAGTCGTATCTGACTTTCTGTGACCCCATGGACTGCAGCACGCCAGGCTTCCCTGTCCTTCACCATCTCCCCGAGCTTACCCAAACTCAAGTCTATTGAGTCAGTGATGCCATTCAAGCACCTCATTCTGTCGCCCCCTTCTCCTCCTGCCCTCAGTCTTTCCCAGCATTCTTTCCCATAGATGGGGTGTATTCGGAGTTCATCTACATCCAGGCTGGAAGGCAGAGCCAGTGATACATATCCGGGGGAGCGGGGGGTGGGGGGGCAGTTGGGTGTGACGATGGGACTCTGTGGAAGTTCTCTTTCAGTTGCTTCAGTGTTTCTAGTGAGTTCAGTGAAAATTCAGCTTGGTAGTTTGCCCAAACTCCTAATGGAGCTAGCATTCAGGTGTTCGATAGTATCAAAGGCCACCTTAAAGAACTCAGTTTTAAAAATGACCAAAGTTCACTTTAGTTATTAGGGGCTTCCCTGGCGGCTCAGTGGTAAAGAACCTGCCTGCCAATTCAGGAGGCACAGGCGATGTGAGCTCAATCTCTGGCAAGGGAAGATGCCCTGAAGAAGAAAGTGACAACCCACTCCAGTATGCTTGCCTGGAGAGTCATATGGACAGAGGAGCCTGGTGGGCCTATGGTCCACGGGAGCCGCAGAGAGTCAGACACGACTGAAGCAGCTTAGCATGCACACACTTTAGTAGTACCTCTGGTTAAGAATACAGGTAACTGTTGAAGCAGAGAAACAGCCAGTAGAGGGAGAGCTAAGCTCACACGACATGAATATATGTTATGATTTCAGCCCAAAGAAACCCAACACTAGTGAAGGTAGTTCACGTTTTCTTTGTTTTGAACTCTATATTGGTATTTCTATGGTTTTCTAATGGATGAGGCACACCAGCTTGCCAGAAGTTGCAAGCAATTTTTAAGACGACCTTCTTTCTGACCTTTTGCTGCTTTCCCACTTTGGACTAAAAACATACCTGCAGTAACTGAGGGGTAACCTAGTAATGATTGACTCTGTCTTTGAAGGTCAAACACTACCTTAGCTAAAGGTTAAAAAAACAGATTCTATCCCTGTACTTGATGTGACTATTTGGGTGATAGCAAAGAGGAATAGGTTCTGCTTTCTTCTCCTGGACAGCATTTCAAAAATATTTGTTTTTATGTTCTGTTTTTAAAAATGTGGACGTAAAATTTAAGTTCCAGAAAGAGTTATTTAAAACTGTATGACACTCATTTCTACAGTCACATGATCCAATGTCGTTTGGTTTTGGTGAATTTCAGGATTGTGTATCAAGAATCAGCTTATCATCATCATCTCATATTATCCACCGCTCCCAGGTGTCTTCTATTTGGGGCGGGGGGAGTCAATACTTCGTCTCTCTTGGGACTGGGGTGATTTTCCTTGCTGCTTATGTTAAATCAGATCAATCAGAATAACTCTCCTCCTCAAGGAAAGGATACTGCAGGGTGGAGGCTGCAATCCATTTGGAAAGGAAAAATGATTAATGTGTAGGCACAGGGAAGAGAAAAATATGAGCGCCCCAATTCACATACAACTGAAGTTTAAGTGAAAGGCGCAAAAAGTACGTATCTATTTATGAGGGCGGAGACTGTCATAAATAGCTCTCTGATGGCAAATTAGTTTCACTTCTGGTTGTGTAAATGTGGCTTTATGACAGCGGCCACAAAGGACTCTCTACCCCAGCTGGTTCAACATACCTCGACCAAGGCAAAGAGGTTGCCATTGTCTTTGTGGAATCTTGGAGCTGTAGCATGCAAAGTGACATCTGGTAAGTTGTTTTTCTTATGCAATTTATGCTATAACTTATGATTGATTAAAAAAATAGCTTTAGAGAAAAATGGAGATGATGGTAGTTTCCATAGAATTCACAACCAACTTCCTCTCTCATCTTACATTAGTAAAGGTATATTTTTTATAATTAATGAACCAACATTTGTAGTAGTATTATTAACTACAAGAAGAGTGAAAAGAAAGTGAAAGTGTTAGTCGCTCAGTCGTGTTTGACTCTGCGACCCCATGGACTGTAACCCACCAGGCTCCTCTGTCCATGGAATTCTCCAGATAAGAATACTGGACTGGGTAGACATTCCCTTCTCCAGGGATCAAACTGGGGTCTCCTGCAATGGCAGATAGGTTCTTTACTGTCTGAGCCACCAGGGAACCCTAAAGGTTATCCTTTATTCAGATTTTCTTAGCTGTTATCTAATGTCTTTTTTCTGTTTTAGAACCCTATCTAGGGGAGGGGGATTTGGGAGAGAATGGATACATGTATATGTATGGCTGAGTCCCTTCGCTGTTCACCTGAAACCATCACAACATTGCCAGTTGGCTATACCCCAGTACAAAATGTTTTTGGTGTTTTTTTTTTTCAAAAAACAATCCTATCCAGAACACCATATTACATTTAGTTGTCATGTCTCTTCTTGGCTGTGATCTTGTGTTTGATGACTTTGACAGTTTTGCGGAATCCTGGTCAGCTCTTCTGTAGGATTCACAATGAGACTGGAGTTGCAGGTTTAGGGTGGAAGATCAGAGAGTTAAAGGTCCTTCTCATCCCATCACATCAAAGGTACATATCATCAAGATGATTTATGACAGCTGTTGTTGACCTTGGTCATCTGGCCGAGGGAGTATTTGCAAAGTCTTTCTACTGTAAAGCGACTCTTTTCCCCCTTCTTTCCATCCTGTCCCCCTTGAAGGAAGTTACTCTGTGAGGCCCATGCCCAAGGAGTGGGGGATTAAGTTCCCTTTCCTTCAGGGTGAAGCCTCTTTAGAAATCGTTTGGAATTTTTCTGTGTGAGAGACTCATTTTTTTCTCCTTCTCGTGATTTTCCTAAAGTCAGTTATTTCTTGAGGGAAAGTGATTTTTACTTTACTTAAGTGAATTTTACGGCTACGTAAAGGCCAATGACGGAGAGGCAATGGCACCCAATCCAGTGCTCGTGCCTGGAAAATCCCATGGATGGAGGAGCCTGGTGGGCTGCAGTTCATGGGGTTACTAAGAGTCGGACACGACTGAGCGACTTCACTTTCACTTTTCACTTTCATGCATTGGAGAAGGAAATGGCAACCCTCTCCAGTGTTCTTGCCTGGAGAACCCCAGGGACGGGGGAGCCTGGTGGGCTGCCGTCTATGGGGTCGCACAGAGTCGGGCACGACTGAAGCGACTTAGCAGTGGCAGCAAAGGCCAATGAACTAGAAATCTGGAGAATCGGGGCTTAGTTTGAATATTATAACAGTGTGATCTCAGGCAAGTCATCAATCCTTCTTCCCCAAAGAAAACTTGTGTTCCAGGCACCATTAATATTAAATACATCAATACAAAACTAATACTGAGTTTAGTATTCACGTCATCTTATGCCTCATTAACTTTGGCAAGCGTGGGCAAGCAATATGAAAGGACTCAAGTTCATTTCCGTAAAATCTGATAAAGTATGTAATGAAAATATCTGCTTATTTTACTCATCTAGTCACCTGGGGGAGAAAGACTGAAAAAAGTCATGCCTCCGCTACTGAATCTACCTCTGGCAGCCGTGCTCCTAATGTTGCACACAGTAGCAACATGCATTAATGCTGAAAACATAACTCTTTTCCTCTGGGGGTTTGATGGCCCTTGTTTCACTTTTGCTTCTAAGCTAATGTGTTTAAATTGTCCCTTCAGAGTGTACCCAGTTTGGAAGAGCCGTGCAATGTCCAATAAAGTGGTTAGGAAATTCTGCCAACACCAAAAGTATTTAAGCATTAAAAAAAAGAGAGAGGAGATATAAATCCACAACATTCCATTTTAAAGAATCTGCTCCTTGCTCTTATTTCATTCTTCAATTACCTCCCTGTGGGAGGGGATGAAATGCTACCAAAGGCATAGAACCCTGAAGATGCTTCATCAATGGGAACAAGAATGGGGTCAGTTTATCAGTTATGGTGGCATCTGTTCCCCCTACCCAAAAAAGTTGACTTTGCCCAGGTAAATATTAGTACTGGTTTCTTGTTAAACTATCTTCACCAAATATTCTGAAAGTCAGTAACATTTGTACAGGTGCATAAGTGTCTGTGGGGCTTCCCAGGTGGCTCAGGAGTAAAGAATCTGCCTGTCGATGCAGGAGGTGCAGGTTCAATTCCTGGGTTGGAAAGATCCCCCGGAGAAGTAAATGGCAACACACTCCAGCACTCTTGCCTGGCAAATCACACAGATAGAGGAGCCTGGCGGGCTACAGGCCATGGGACTGAAAAAGAGTCAGACATGACTGAGCGCATATAAGTGTCTGTAGACCAGCTTTGCATCAGTGTTACATACAGCCCTTGCAATGAACTCCAGACGTTAAGTATTTTTCTATTCTCATCTTATATGTGGATAAACTGAGACTCAGAGAGGTTAAATGCTTTGTTTAGTGTCACACTGCAGTACCAGAGCAGGACCCCCAAATCCAGGCATTCTGACTCCAAATCCTGAGTACTTTTCCCGTGGCATCCCTCACAGTCTGGAACATAAACCTGGGTGTGCAGACACCTTGCCCATTTTCTTTCCTCATGTGTCCCCAGGACCTAGAACCGTGTCTGACACACAATAAACACTTAACAAATGTTTGCTGAACGAATGAATATAATTCTTGCCATTATTAATTTTACCATCCAAGAATATGTTTAAAAGACACACGTCATTCAACACATATTTACTCAGCACTCACTATGTACTGAGCACTTCCCACATTTATTAAAAGTAGGGAAGAAACCAAGATTAATGATCAAAATGCCTCTTCAAGGAACTTTGCTAATTTAAGTATTTTAATTTTTTCCTTTTAGTGCGGGCTTGGGGAGGGGGGCGGGCTGGGGTCGGGGACTGGAAATAAAAGGAAAACAAGAATCATGTCGGGAGAGGTTAATGATGTGAAGCAAGGGAGGGTGGGACAAGATTCAGACTAAAGGAGAAGGGACTTAGACATTTGTAATTCTTAATAAACACATTAAATTCTGCTCTGGACATGGACTGAGGCAGATAAATGAACTACTCACCCCTCTCCACACACACACACAATCATACATGTTCAGGTGCACCACCCCCCCCTCCAATGCCCCCAGCAGCCTGGTTTGTTTTATTCTGAGGGCACTAGCGTCAGTTGGTGTCCTTAAGCCCAATTTCATCAAGCTACCACTCTCCCCCTACTCAACAGCCTGCACTCCCAAAATGCCTCCTCGTGCATTAAAGGGAACCCCTCATTTGTGTTCACCGTTCTCTCCATCTCTTATTCTGAAGCTCCAGAGGTTTAAGTAGTACCAGTTAGAGGTTTCATGGTGGAATGATGAGAACCCTGAACTTGGACTCACTGTCTGACCTTGAACAGGTCCCTTCCCATCTCCAGGCCTCAGTGTCCACATCTGTAGAAAGGGCTCAAGAACACTATTTCATTCCACTCTAGGAAGCTCTTCTAGGACAGGAGTGACCACTGCCTTGGCGTCACCTCTGTTAGGTTCTCTTACGAAAAAAAGAGAGTAAGCAAATACAAAAAAAAAGAAAGGGAGAGTGAGAGAAGCAAGAAAAACTGTCAAAAATCACAATTATTTGACAGGAAACTGGTTCTGTGCAGCCTTCCCACATCTAGCTAAACGTGCAGAGTCCCTTTTAAAAGATGCTATTCTTAGGCTCTCTGCACATGAATGTAAATAAGTACTCAAATCAAAACTTAAACGCTAACCGCACAGTTGAAATACAAGCGAAATAAACCACATATCAAAACCTTGCCCCTGTGAGCCATACGTGTGGACGTTTTCAGCTGCTTCTCTGCAGAAACAGTTTTCACAAAACACACCACGGTTGCTGCCTCTGTTGGGGAGAAAGTGGAGCCCAGCATAATTTGAGGAAGGACTCTGGGTCTTTTGCTCTTTAAAATGAACCTGAAATCACCGAATTATCGATTGTGTTCCTTTTACCTATTGCTATTGTTTGCTTAGTTGCTCAGTCGTATCTGACTCTTTTGCGACCCCATGAACTGCAGCCCGCCAGGCTCCTCTGTCCATGGGATTTCCCACCCAAGAACACTGGAGTGGGTTGCCATTTCCTTCTCCAGGGGATCTTCCCGACCTAGGGATCGAACCCACATTCCCTGCATTGGCAGGTGGGGAAGCCTGATCCATCTTCTGTATTTGTTCCTGGCACTGGCTAGCACAACCAGTCAAAGGTCTCCAGTGGACCACCCACGTGCCGTGGAGCAGCTAAGCCTGAGCACTGCAACGACTGAAGCCTGAGCACCACCAGAGAATTTGTGCACTGCAACAAAAACTCCCGCGTGACGCAAGGAAGATCCTGCAGCTTCCACAAAGACCCCATGCAGCCAAATACACAAATATTTAAAAACGGATTCAGTGTTTAAACACCCTTGGCCGCAGAATCTCATCAAAAGCTTCCCATCCACTGTAATTAATTAATTCAGCACTATGATCATTGCTGTTCATGGTAGAACTACACCATTGAAACAAGTGCAGCCATGACGTCGCATAGCTCAGACATAAAGAAAGAATCCCAAGCATACAATTCAGGTGTGCTCAGACCAGCGGTGGCACAAGAGGGGAATGAATGGGAACCAGGACCCAGCTGCACAGAGGAAATGTGCAAACGAGATGCTGAAGAAAGAGTAGGAATCCTCCAGGAAGAAGAGGGGAGCACGTTTCTTCTTGACCCCCCTGCCCTGGAGGACTGTAAGGAGTTTGGGGTGGTCTGAGCCCAGGTGAGGAATGGAGAGATGAGGAACCTCCTGGCAAAGGCTCAGGAATGTGTACGTAGCAGAGTTCACACCACATTCACCAACACCCACCAGGAACAGAAACTATTAGTTTTGTTGATACCCATGAGCTGAACTAAGTGTAAGTGGCTCTTTTGACTGAGGAGCTGCGATTTTTCGTTTGGGAGTGATATGTAAATGAGGCACAGTCTCCCTAACTAACGGCCGCGTGTCTACTGAGGGTTGACAGGTCAGTTGAGCGTTTGCATATTTCAGAAAGGCCGGTGACTATCTGCTTTTGAATTATGCAGCTGAGTAGTCCAATCAGCAACATCAGAAATGGAGAGGAAGTACGTGGGGTGCCCCGCCTTAAGTGCCCCAGATCCTCCCTGATCTGTGGAGGCAGAAACACTCCAGGACATCAGCACCCGCTCTTCTGAGGCTTTGTGGATCCAGTTCTCCCTCTGTGTTCAGTCCCTGTCTCCCAGGACTGGAGAGAGGTTGGATCCGATACTTCTTTTTTTGGAGGTGCCTCCCCTACCCCCCCACAGATGCCCCAGGAGGCAGAGCTGGCATAACCCCCAATCGGGGTGTCTCCCTGATTGCAGTGCCCGGTGAGTGGTGAGGAAGGCCCAGAGAACCCAACAGCTATTGCATCTCTTCTTCCCCGCTCAGCATCCTCCGGAGCAACTCCAGGGGACCCCAGGAATATCAAATGTCCCACTCATCTCCCCGATGCTTGCTGAGACCCGCTGGGACTCAGGGTCACTGTGGCCCAGGGGTTCCAGGGTTACCCGATGGGGGTGCTGATGTCTCGCAAAACAGCAAAGCTGTATAACTTCACCTTCAAGGCTCTGGTCCTTAGAGGTTAATTGTCTTTTCAGACTAAGCTGCCTTCAAGCCCTCAGGTCATTTCAGTTTAAAGGTCAATGGATAAAAAACGGTACGGATATGTGTGTAAGTCTGGCTGATCCATTTTGCTGTGCAGTGGAACTAACAACATCGTAAAGCAAAGATACTCCAATTAAAATTAACAACGAAAAAAATAAATTCCAAGAATTTCTTTAAAAAACCTGCTATATACATTCATGTGTAGTTTTTTTGTGTGGACACAGCTGTCAACTTTTTGGTATAAATACTGTATTCATGACTGCCAGATCAATGCTGAGTATGTTCAGTACTGTAACCAGTTGACAAACAGTCTTCCAACAGTGGTATTATTTAGCACCATCAGCGATAAATAGTCATTTCTTTTGCTCCAAAAAAAAAAAAAATTCTATGGATTCAACTATTGCTGAAAATCAATAGTCAAACATGGACTTTTGTCATATTTAAACCAACACACAGTGGACAGCTGTTAAAAGGATTCAAAGATAAGGTACAATAGCCACTGCCCTTTAGAAGTTTGGTATCTAATTGGGGAGACAAAGCGTAAGCAAAAGTACATGCTCTTTTTAGTTTTTGTTTTGTATTTATAATTTCTGCCGTCTACTCCCCCCTACCCCCACCCTGTACTTTGTTATTTTTCAGGTTGATGCTCTAAGTGGACAAAGGCAGGCTGTTACATAACAGGAAATGGCAGAAACTGAAGATTTTCTGGTTCGGGAGCTACAACCAGGTAACATCCCTTCACTATCCCCTGATGAAGTGAGCAAGAACTATTTACCATTATACATATATGTGTGTGTGTGCTAAGTCGCTTCAGTCATGTCCAACTCTTTGTGACCCCATGGACTGTAACCCACCAGGCTCCTCTGTCCATGGGATTTCCCAGGCAGGAATACTGGAATGGGTTGTCATTTCCACCTCCAGAGGATCTTCCTGACCCCAGGATCCAAATCGCATCTCCTGCATTGGAGGCGGATTCTTTACCGCTACGCCATTGGAGAAGCCCTGAGCAATAACTATTTGCCATTATAACCAAGGGCAAAGGGGTTGGGACCGTATTAAACTATCGTCATTTTTCACTGCTCTTTATTGAGAAGCTGCTTTCTCACAACATATTTTAACAGCGTATGAATATCAATTATTTCAATAGCAACTAAAAGAGCCTATTAATAATCTAGTGGGTTATCTGACTAGAAATTCAACTTGTGCCCTGCACCGTCCTTTAAAAGTTCAAATAAATAAAATTCAAAAATAATAAAAGAAGGTTCCAGGAAACCATCTTGGATTTTCCGAGGGCAGCCTGCTCTCAGAATGGAGAAGGTAAGCCCCTGGAATCATTTTGCGTGCTTTCTGAAGGGAAGCTGTCGGGTGAGCCACACTGGAGTCCCTGAGGGTGGCCTCCCTTCCTAGAAGCCTGGGTGGAGGACCCCCAGAGACAAGGAGGGAACTTCCCCTGGGAAGATGCAGCGAAGTAACCCCTGGGGTGTATCACTTCCTTTGTGTTTTGAAAACTGAAGAGGAAAATTTTTCTTACCCCTGGGGATGAATTCCCTTAGCAGCCAGGGTCAGTGGGGGTAGTGCTGGTATCTGAGGCATGGCTGGGCAAGCAAACTGAAGGAATTGCAACTTTCGGGCCCCCTTGGGAGAGGTTAGTCCTGAAGGTGTGGGGCGTCCTGCTGGGAAAATCTGTGGCAGGTTCCCTCAAGGATCTGATCAAAGCGCCTATGCTGAGACTGTTGTCAAAAGCGACACCTTGTGGCAGCAAGGAGCAGTAGCAGCAGAAACCGAGTAGACTTCTTGGGACGTTCCACCCAGCCCTCTGCCCCTTTCCTCCAATGTTGTCTAGTCCGTAAGTTCTGTCCAAGTATTTTGTGACCCCATGGACTGTAGCCTGCTAGGCTCCTCTCTCCATGGGATTTTCCCAGGCAAGAATATTGGAGTGGGTTGCCAATAAATCAGTGTAATATAGTGGAAAAGGGAAGGGAATGCTTGAACAATTACAGGGAAGATAAAAGGAGTGGCCGGTTCACACCCATTCATTCTGGTTACAATTTAGTATGAAACCGGTCGGAAGATCCCCTGGAGGAGGGCATGGCAACCCACTCCAGTATTCTTGCCTGGAGAACCCCATGGACAGAGGAGCCTGGGGGCTACAGTCTGCAGGTCACAGAGAGCTGGACACCACTGAAGCGACTCACCATGCATTCACTACGATTAAGTGTTTTAAATCCCAGATGAACTACTTTCTCCCTTCCACCTGTTTTTTTCATTTTAAATATTAAAGGCAAAGTGTAAAACCGTGTTGTTTTACCTGACTTCTCAGTGTGTGCTTTAGTTGAGAAATAAGTTTCCAAACTTTGATCAGACTAATTGCCACTCCTTATAAAGTTGAAATAAAGGCCAGGATAAGACTGTACTAAGGATAAGACTGATAAAGGCTGTACTAAGACTCTTTTATGCTTGTGGCTAAGATCCTTTGCAAACACTGCTTAAACAAAAGAATTCCTGAGTTACAGGGTCAAGATCAAAGCCCTCCATCCTTTTACTCTTTCCACAGGCAGGGGTGAAACCACTCTGGAATTCCAGGACACTATTTATAATGTGTTCTAAAGTGTTCTTCAGCAAGCCACTGGCCTAGCGGCTGGAGTAGTATTTTTTTAGTGGTTAAAAATTATCTGCTTTATTTTGGTAAAACTTTTTGATAGATTTTCTAGGATTTCACTTGATTTAATCATAACATATTTAAAACTCTGTTTTTCTTTTTTAAGCTCTGGGATAAATAAAATAGAAGAATAATTTATAAACATCTTCCAGAATATTAAACCATAATAGATAATAATTAAAAGTAATAAGACTGTAATTGTGCATCAAAAAACACTGGACTTGTGGTGTCCATTCTTGGCTTCTAGTGATTGCTCTGCCATTTGCTAGCTCTCTTGACAAGTCTCTTGATTTCTCTACATCTGAAGCCATTCATATTTTACATTGCTTTCCAGCTCATAAATCCTGTGATTCTGTCACCTCCTTGTTATCAATATCAAAGTTCAAAAGTTTAACCCACAGTGGATTTCCTTAAGCTAAATTACTCAAGTTAGATGTTGATATTTGCTTATTATAATCAAATACTTTGGGGACTTCAGAAAACTTTAACTGCTTCCATTTTTAAAAAGCTTTTAATTTTATATGGAGAATAGTTGATTAAAAATGTTGTGACAGTTTCAGGTATACAACAAAGAGATTCAGTTGTGCCTATACACATGTCCTTTTCCAAATTTTTTTCCCATTTAGGTTGTTACAGAGTATTGATCAGAGTTCCCTGTGCTATGTAGTAGGTTCCTATTGGTTTTCCATTAAAAAAATTTTTTTAACTGGAGTATATTGCTTTACAATATGTGTTAGTTTCTACTGTATAGCAAAGAGAATCAGCCATATGTGTACATATATCCCCTCTTTTAGGATTTCCTTCCCTTTGAGGTCATCATAGAGCATTGAGCAGAGTTCCTTGTGCTATACAGTAGATCCTTGTTTGTTATCCATTTTAAATACAGCAGTGTGTACATGTCCATCCCAAACTCCCTAGCTAGTGGCATATATTTTTCTTCTTCTCTGCCCCTTTCTCTCTAGCTCTAGCCACTGAGCCAGCAGCCACTTGGTGTTTAGTTCTAAGGCAGTCCTTAAACTGAGCCAGAATAAATTCTTTGCGTGGAGCATACTTGTAAGATTAGAATGTCTGAGATAGAAGGGTCTGTGGACAAGCTCTTTCAACTCCCTGTCACTGCGTGAGCAGGAGGGGGCCAAGATTCAGGCCTTGGCAGACAGCTCACCCTGCACTGCAGTACTCGGGTGTGAGCTGGCTCCAGAACACTGTGGAATTTGTGCAGGAAGATGCCAGACAGAGGTTGCCTGAGCTGTCTGGGAGACTTGGGCCTGGAGCCCAGTGTGGGAGGTTGGGCCTTCTGCTCAGGTTGCCATCCTGGGTCCCTGAGTGATGCGCCCTTTCTGTGGTTCTTGAGGGAAGATGACCTCCCAGCGTCACGCTCAGTTTGGGGGCCTCATGCCCTTATATGAGCTTAGAGAGTTAGGACTCTTGGGGTCAACTGTTTTTCCAGGTCACCTCACAGCCATTTGCCTAAGGTTTATACCACCCTCAGGAGGGCTGGATTAGGCCACTTCCAACAGTCTTGACCCCAAAGACTCCCCACACTGTCCCTTTCTCACCAGGTGAATCCTGCCAGGGGGGTGTTTTCTAAAACCCATCCAGGGACTTCTCTGGTGGTCCAGTGATTAAGAATCCCCCTTCCAAGGCAGGGGACGTGGATTTGACTCCTGCTTGGGGAACTAAGTTCCTACATGCTGTGGGGCAATTAAGACTACGTGCCGCAACTACTGAGCCCAAGCACCACAAATTGAGAGAAGCCTTCACACCACAATGAAAGATCCCACATGCCGCAACGAGGACCCAACGCAGCCAAAGGAATTCTTTTTTTAAAAAAAGTTCAAATACTCCATATGATTTTAATGTATATTTAACTATGTTGCAAGGGTGCTCAGTATTTCCTTATATTTCATATTTAATTATTATAGCTTAAAGAATAAACATGTAACCAAGACCCAGCACACACACACAAAAAAAAACCAAACCATCTAAACACACTGTTTTGGTTTTCAGTTAAACCCTTTCCTGAGGATTATGGAGCCTCCCAGTCCTTCCCTTTGTAATCAACAGAAACCACTGAAGTGAATCAACCTCTGTAGGACTACAAAGATTTGCTTCTTGGCAACTTTTTTCCTTGCCTATGTAAGGAAGCAGCTACTAACATCTTTAAGGGAGGAAGGAGGAAAAAGCCTCATCCCCCAATTTAATCTCTGAGGGACATCCACTTGGAGGGCACCCTCCACTGCTCTTGTATTCTTTCTATTTTTGTCAACTGACTCATTGTACAGAAGAAGAAATTGAGGCTCAGGGAGAAGAAGGAATTTGCCCTGGTCACAGGGCCCATTTTGTTCTCTCATTCTGCTCCTGATCAATTTCCTGGGTTGCAAAGATCTCCCTGGGGCCTTTCTCCACCCCACACTGAGCCATCTCAGGCTTCTCTCTACATGTTCGGCACTTGGTGAAGAATATCCAGCCGTCTTGGCTTCCCAGGATTCGCAAACAGGAACTTTTCATGTCATCTTGACTTATCTTCTGGGGAGATAGGTTGGGCTGCATTTTGGAACTAGATGCAAAGTCCTGGGACTCCGGGAATTGGGAATCAGACTGGAATGACCCAACAGGGCTGCTTCTGAAATGAGCTCACAAACAAGCAGGGCTGGCAGGGATCCTTCTAGCCTCCTGGGGTTTGTTTATCGATAGAGGTCAGGCAAAAACAGTGATCCCTGAACAACACAGGGGTGAGAGTGACGATCCCCCATCACAGTCGAAAGTCTGCATATAAGTGGACTGTGTTTTTGGTCTACGGTACACCATGCCCTCAAGACCTATAATTTTATTTGTAATTTTATGTAACTTCTGTTTATCTCTAGTGGATGATGATATATTTAAAGAACCAATGAGAAAAAGAAGACGATCCGATCGAGACCAGAGGTTTCGAGCATTTCCCTCTGTGGAACAAAGCGCCCTCAAGGAATGTGAGTGTCCTGAAAATGCTCTACCGCTTGTTTAATGCAGCTCTGTTCTTTCCCAGATGTGTTAACATCCTCAAAAGAAGAGAAGGGTACTTGGAGAAGCAGAAGTAGGAGGGAACATCTTTGAATGATCTTGATCCCATTAAAGGAGGCCTCGGGACTTCCCTGGTGGTCCAATGGTTAAGATTCTGAGCTCCCAGTGCGGAGGGCCCAGGTTTGAGCCTTGGTCGGGGAACTAGATCCCACATACTGCAACCAAGAATTTGCATGCCGCAACTAGGACCCAATACAGCCAAATAAATAATTTTTTTTTTTTTTTAAAGAGGCCTCCTAGTCTCTGCAGAGATACTGTGATCTGACAGTTTATCTCTTAAGATCTGGATAGAAGGCTTGTTACAAAAATAATCTCTTCCTGATTAACACTGTGAAAATGATTGGGTTGGTGCTTTTGTGGTTATTTATAGGATGTCCTGGGCTTCCCTGGTGGCTCAGACCGTAAAGCGTCTGCCTGCAATGTGGGAGACCCAGGTTTGATTCCTGGGTTGGGAAGATCCCCTGGAGAAGGAAATGGCAAACCACTCGAACACTGTTGCCTGGAAAATCCCATGGACGGAGGAGCCTGATAGATTACAGTCCTTGGGGCTGCAAAGAGTCAGACACGACTGAGTGACTTCACTTTCTTTCTTTCTGCATAGCATGTCCTTGCAGTTTTTTCTATTTATGACCACAGGAGAGAAGAGTGGCGAGGTGCTGTAGCCCATGGTGAAGTGGACGCTGACTTGTGTTACCTTGTGCTTCAGAGCTGCCTGGCTCCTTGGGAGGCTCTCGTCATCAATGATTGCTCTCTCCCACGATCTGTGACCACTCCCATCAGATAACTTGCTCTTTTGTTTAACTGGCTTTTCATTTCATCTCCCACCTCGCCCCGCCTTTTCTGCAGACTTGCCCTGTGCAGACCAAGTGCTTGATCCCTGCCAGGTATTAATGTGCTTAGTCATTCAATCGTGTCCGACTCTTTGCGACCCCATGGGCTGCAGCGCACCAGGCTCCTCTGTCCATGGGGACTCTCCAGGCAAGAGGAGTGGGTTGCCATGCCCTCCTCCAGGGGATCTTCCCAACCCAGGGGTCAAACCCAGGTCTCCCGCATTCCAGGTGGATTCTTTATTGTCTGAGTGACCAGGGAAGCCTGCCAGGTATTAATACATCCCTGCTAATACATCTCTATTGATTCCAGATGAAAAACTGGAGTCTCGGACCAGAAGAGTTTTGAGCAACACTTATCAGAAACTTATTCAGTCTGTGTTCCTGGATGACAGCATCCCCAACAGCGTCAAGTACCTCATGTGAGTCTGGTATCGGCTACCATCAGATCTTCCTTGGATGTCTTTCCTTAGGTGGTGGTAGATGCTTTTCTGCAATAATAAAAGAGAATTTCTGGTTAGGAACTAAGCAAAGAAAGCCAGAAAGTTCTGTTGCTATGGGCCATTTCTGTTAACACTGGTGGTTGCCACATGGCGCTGTCACCGTTGCGAGGTAATCTGTTAAAGATTTTGAAAACGGAAAGTGAAAGTGCTTTACATTCATACATCAAATTCCATTTAACTGTCCCCAAACTCCTAATAAAGTAGAAGCCATGATTATCACTCCACTATTTTCCCAAAATTGAGGCTCCAAGAGTCCAAGACATTGACCAAAGTCACACTGCTGATGAGTAAAAGGGGTGGAATCTAGCCCAGGCTGTGGGACTCTGAGCCTGTGCCATCAAAGGTCCTGTCCAGCTGCCTTGAAAGATTAAGTGGGGTCGAGGCTACATCTCCTGCCCAGTAAGACCCTCAGGGCTGCTCCCAATAACACTTCTCACCACTGTATGAAGTTCATGTCTAAGATCAAGACTGTAATTTTCATGGAACATAAACAAGGAGACGTCACATCTATGTAGACATTGTAGAGTTTGTGTAGAATTATCATTTCTTCTTGTGTGCTCAGTCGTGTCCTTCTCTTTGCGACCCCATGGGCTATAGCCCGCCAGGCTCCTCTGTCCATGGGATATCCCAGGCAAGAATCCTGGAGTGGGTTGCCATTTTCAACTCAAGGGGATCTTCCCGACCCAGGGATTGAACCCATGTCTCTTTCCCCTCTCCCATTGGCAGGTGGATGTTTTACTATTGTGCTACCTGGAAGAATTATCATTGCCAAATATTTTTGCATATTCTTTTTTTAAATAAAAGATTTATTTTCTGTGCTGAGTCTTGGTTGCAGCACAAGGGCCCCTGGTCTTGGCATGCAGGCTTCTCTAGTTGCAGCACAAACGTTTCTCTAGTTGGGGCACATGGGCTCAGTTGCCCTGGAGCATGTGGGGACTTGGTTCCCCGACCAGACCAGGGATCCAGCCAACACCCCCTGCATTGGAAGGTAGATTCTTAACCACCCAGTTAGGGGAAATCCCTTTTTGCATACTCTCATTTGGTCCTCCTGACAACTCTGTATAGTAAACAGGGCTGAATATTCTCCTTTGACCAAAGAGATTGCAGAGAGGACTCAGAAAGATGGGGTGACTTGACCAGGATTGTTTGCTGTATGTTCTGACATTCTCCCAACCTTGCTTTGATGACCTTGACAATGAGCGTTTTAAAACTGATCTAGAAACAGGCTTCTTGCCTTGATTGAAAAACCATCATTGGACCCCATCTACATTGGATTACTCGGAAGCACTGGGGCCGGGAAAAGCTCCCTGATCAATGCTATCATCCAGCAAGCCATGTTCCTACCTGTGTCTGGAGAAGGTATATGTACGTCCTGTATCGTTCAAGTGAGCTCGGGCTGCTGTGAGCAGTATGAGGCCAAAATCCACCTTCTCTCCGACCAGGTAAGAGCTGCCTCCCTCCCTCCTTCCTTCTCCTCTCCCTCCCTGTTATCTCTCTCTCTTCCTCCTTTCTCGCTCCTTCCTCCTCCCCTTCTTTCCTTCACTCTCTCTCTCTCCTTCCTTCCCATTCTCCCTATTTTCCTCTCTCTCTGCATCCTTTCTTCTCCCTTCCTGCTGTCTTCCTCTTCCTTTTCTTTCTTTCCTTCTTTCTCTCTTACAGATTCACATTATATTCCTTGTCAACATAGCTCACATCTTTGTTAAATGAAAAGAACATAGGCCATCACAGTGAGAAAGTCCGAAGGAACGAGATGGGGGCTCTAGCTTGGGTGCTGCCTCAGCTGGTTATGGGACTTTGGGCAAGACGTTTTCCTCTTTGGGTTCCTGTTTCCTCACTGACCAAACAAGTGGGTTGAGTTAGATGATACCTGCCTGGATTAGATGATCTTAGATTTCCCGGAGCCCCCTGCCCCCCACAGGCTCACTGGACTTCGTCAATGTCTGCTGAATCTGTGTCACGGTGGGGGGGTGGGCTTGGCCCTATTCTGTCTTGGCAGGAGTGGAAGGAGGAGCTGAAGAACCTGACCACACTCCTGCACAGGACGGAGGGGCTGGGCGGAGAAGAGGAGGATGCATGGGACAGGGGCGACGCGGCGGAGGAAGCTGTTTGGAAGCTGCAGATGTTTTATGGAAATGGAGCCGAAGGAAAGAGCTACGAGGAGTTACTAAGGGCCAAGCCCAGAGGAAAGATTCCTGCCTCCAGAGTCATCTCCCTCAAGGCAGAAGAGGTAGCTTCAAAATGTCTCTCTTGATGTTATCGTGAGCCCCAAGGGTAACAACTGAATCCATTTAGGGGATTTGTGCAAGGCACAAGGTGCTCTCTCTCTCTATTTTTATTTATTTCCGTATTTTGGGCTGTGCTGGCTCTTCGCTGCCGTGCGGGCTTTTCTCCAGTTGTGGCAGGCGGGGGCCACTCTCCAGTTGTGGGGCCCGGGCTTCTCACTGTGGCACCCTCTCCTGTTGCAGAGCTCAGGCAACAGAACACAGGCTCAACAGCTGTGGCCCTCAGGCTTAGTCACCCCGAGGCATGTGGCATACCTTCCCGGATCAGGGACTGAACCCATAGCTCCTGCACGGGCAGGTGACCCTGGATCACGGAGCCACCAAGGACACCCCCCCACCTCCGCTTTTTAAAAATATTTTTATTTACTTTTTTATTTGGCCGCGCCGGGTTTTAGTTGCAGCACACAGGATCTTTGATCTTCAGCGCTGCAGGTGGGTTCTTTAGTTGCAGCATGTGGGATCTAGTTCCCTGACCAGGGATTAAACTCAGGCCCCTTGCACTGCGAGCACAGGGTCTTAGCCACTGGACGAGCAGGGAAGTCCCAGGGCACAATGTTTTATTGGAAATAAGTTGGTACCAAAATCAGAAGTAGCCATGATTTTTAATTTGCAGTCAAAGGGGAATTTTTCGTGTCTGAGGGGGTAGCTTTTGTGCACAGGAAAGACTGTTTATAGTTACTCGAGGATTAATTAAGAATGTGTTTTGCAGCAAATAATAAAAAAAAAACACCCAAGTTTATAACAGCTTAAACAAATTGGGATTTATCCATTTTCTCACATAAGAAGTCTGGCGGCAGTCGGGTTTGTGGGTTGGTTCAGCGGCTCAGCGACGTCAAGATCAACAGACCTCTGGTCCCCTGACCGTCTGCATCCTGCTGCCTCATTGCCACACGAGGGCTACTGAAGGGCTGAACTTCGCAGCTAGCTTCATGGAAGGGACAAATGGCTAAACAGGGAGTACCAACCACGTCTCCTCTTTTATTGGGAAGTAAAAGCTTTCCTAGAAACACACCCAACAAATTTCCATGTAGATTTTCTTGGTCAGTACTGAGCCATGTGGATTTTCTGAGCTGAAAGGGAGTCTCGGGAAATGAGAAGCCGACTTGTGGTTGGCTGAGACCAGTCTCAACCCACTGCCTTCCCAAATATACAAACAGTCAGGATGCCACTTGGCATGGCTGAAGGGCAGGGTGGATATTAATTAGATAAGCAACTAGTAGAACCAGGCTCTGCTCACTTTTATGATCAATATTTTTTTAATTAAAATTCAATTTTAAATTAAACCAAAATACATGTGGAACTAATATTCAATTTACTTACATTACATACTAAAAAAAAAACTAGTTTTTCTTGCATCTTAAAGTTCACCTTTAAAATATTGTTATTCTATTTGTAAATCTGGTGCTTTCTATATAAAGTAAGAACAATTACTTACACCAGTTGTAAAACTTAATGTCCAATTATCTAAGTTTAATATAGAAAAGCCTCCTTTAAAAGTTAATACTACTTACACAATTAATCAACATTCCTTGGACTTAGAGTTCAAATTTAGCATATTTGTTTCTCTCAAAAAATTTGAACTACTTGACCAGACATACTTAGAAGTCAAATGAATTAAACTTTTCAAAGCACTTAACTTTTCTATATCTAGAAAATCAAACAAATGTAGTAGCCCCTTTCTTATGTTTAAATGGAGAGTCACTTAGTCATGTCCAACTCTTTTCGGCCCCATGGACAACAGCCTGCCAGGCTCCTCTGCCCATGGGATTCTCCAGGCAAGAATATTGGAGTGGGTTGCCATTCCCTTCTCCAGGGGATCTTCCCAATCCAGGGAGGGATCAAACCCAGGTCTCCTGCATTGCAGGCCACTCTTTACCTTCTGAGCCACCAGGGAAGCCCATAATTAAAACTAATTAATGGGTAAGCAACAATGTCCTCCTGTGTAGCACAGGGAACTATAGTCAATATCCTGTGAGGAGCCACAGTGGAAAAGAACATGGTAAACAGTATATATATGTATGACTGAGTCACTAGTAGAAACCAAACACAGCATTGTAAACAAACTATACTTCAATAAAATTTTAAAAGGACAACGCCCCCCCCCGAAACTTTAATTATCTTCCTAATGTCCAAAATACAGACAGAGCATGTCCAAAGAAACACAATGAGGAGAAAACTGGTTACTTTATCTGAACACATGCAACTTACAGCAAGGTGTCAAGGTAATATTCATTTCTTCACTACTCTGCACCTAGAAATATTCCTTCCCAGCATGACAAATTCACCCATTTGAAACAAGACGAATGGAATCAGCATCTGCAGGAGTGAGGGCACAAGTTCAGACTTTGGGGCATGGATTCCAGACAGGGGAGAGGGAACCTGAGTTTACTTCCTAGAATGGTTTGTCTCCACTAGTTTATTGAGTGGTACGTGCAGGCTAAGTTGCTTCAGTCATGTCTGACTCTGCGACCACGTGGACTGTAGCCCACCAGGCTCCTCTGTCCATGGGATTCTCCAGGCAAGAATACTGGAGTGGGTTGCCATGCCCTCCTCCAGGGGATCTTCCTGACCCAGGGACTGAACCCACGTCTCTTATGTCTCTTGCATTGGAAGGGAGGTTCTTTACCACCGTCTCCCCCTGGGAAGCCCCATTTACTGACTGAAGCCCTCTTCTTACAGAAAGCCCACGCTTTTTAAAGCCCAGTGCCTTTTCTCTTCTGTTGCCCTTATCATAGCTTGTTTTTTAATCAAAATATCTTAAAGAACTTTTATCATCTTCTTTCACAATTTTGTATTATTTGATTAGAACTGCTATCTTTTAAACAAATTTTTGCGGATGTGGACTGTTTTTAAAGTGTTTATTGCATACGTTACAATATATTTTCTGGTTTTTTTTGTTTTTTTGACTGTAAGGCATGTGGGATCATAGCTCCCTGACCAGAAATTGAATCCATGCCCCCTGCATTGGAAGACAAAATCTTAACCACTGGACTACCAGGGAAGTCCCTTGATGATATCTCTTATTTCCTACCCTGATAGCAACACATTCTCTGACTTGATCTCAACTCTCTTAAGAATTTATCTTTGTTTCAGGGCCATTCTGTAGATATTTATTAACAGTGTCTGCACTGCATCCCCGGAGAAGGCAATGGCACCCCACTCCAGTACTCTTGCCTGGAAACTCCCATGGACGGAGGAGCCTGGTGGGCTGCAGTCCATGGGGTCGCTGAGTCAGACACGACTGAGCGACTTCACTTTCACTTTTCACTTTCACGCATTGGAGAAGGAAATGGCAACCCACTCCAGTGTTCTTGCCTGGAGAATCCCAGGGATGGCAGAGCCCGATGGGCTGCCAGCTGTGGGGTCGCACAGAATCGGACACGACTGAAGTGACTTAGCAGCAGCAGCAGCAGCACTACATCCCAAATCTTCTGTCCTCTGAATTATCCCAGTAGAGATTCACTGCTGCGCAGAGTTGCTGGGATGAATGTGTTTAGGGAAAAACAACAGGCTGAGAATGATTCTTCATCTCACTCACCATTNATCGGACATGACTGAAGTGACTTAGCAGCAGCAGCAGCAGCACTACATCCCAAATCTTCTGTCCTCTGAATTATCCCAGTAGAGATTCGCTGCTGTGCAGAGTTGCTGGGATGAATGTGTTTAGGGAAAAACAACAGGCTGAGAATGATTCTTTATCTCACTCACCATCATTAAAATAGCATGGAAATGCCAGTCTGTCCATATATTCTTTTGAACTTAGAAGATAAATTTTTAAAACTGTTTGAAGATCAACTTCAGACCAATTTTCAACTTAGAAAATATGGTCACCATTCCATGATCAATTTTTATGATCAATTTCCAGTCATAGAAATGTTCACATCAGTTACCTCAGATATGCAGATGACACCACCCTTATGGCAGAAAGTGAAGAGGAGCTAAAAGGCCTCTTGATGAAAGTGAAAGAGGAGAGTGAAAAAGTTGGCTTAAAGCTCAACATTCAGAAAACGAAGATCATGGCATCTGGTCCCATCACTTCATGGGAAATAGATGGGGAAACAGTGGAAACAGTGCCAGACTTTATTTTTTTGNACTGGAATGGAATTTAGAAGATAAAATCATCACCCAGTGAAGCTGTAACTATCCTCAAGTCCTGTTCCCACTGCTTTTGTTTTCTCCATCTGTCAGTGTTAGTTGCTCAGTTGTGCCCCGCTTTTTGTGACCCCGTGGACTGTAGCTCACCAGGCCCCTCTGTCCATGGGATTCTCCAGGCAAGAATATTAGAGTGGGTTGTCATTTCCTTCTCCAGGGGATCTTCCCAACCCAGGGACAGAACCTGGATCTTCTGCATTGCAGGCGGATTCTTTGCCATCTGAGCCAGCAGGGAAGCCCACAGGAGCTTGAATTTCCTGATCTCCTAGTGTTCTTTGTAGTTCTGAGTCTAGACCCTTCCAGGTCGGACCTCAGGCCTCCTGGGGCCTGTCGCCCAGTACTGCGTCTCACATGACTCAGCGGACCTCTGCTGAACCCGAGTCATAGCCCCCCTAGGGCAGAGGTGCTGGAGACTTCTCGTGTCCCTGACCTTGTCCTTCTTCCTCAGGCAGGGGAGCTGTCTGTCAAGCTGGACCCCTACATCCGGACCCAGAGGAGAGACTGGGATGGAGGATCCGCTGAGACACACATCTGGCCCTTGATCAAACTGGTGGAAGTGACCCTTCCCAAATCAGAGCTGATTCCAGAAGGGGTTGTGCTGGTGGACATTCCAGGCACAGGCGACTTCAATAGCAAGAGGGACGAGATGTGGAAAAAGGTGATTCTCTTCCACAGGGCTTCTTTCCCTCTCTCTCCATCCCCAATGTTCTCTGTAAAGCAGCAAAGGATGTTCCACTTTCCGCTTAATGGATTTTATGAGCTCGAGGGAGTTAAATTCTCCCATGTTCTAAGCCTCAGGGCAATGGTAGGATATCGGTGGCAAGAGACATCGGGGAGGGATGAATCACGAGATAGGCCTGGGAGCTGGAACTAGAACTGTGGTACATGAGAAGGGCCAGCAACAGAGGGGCCCGAGAGCGAGCAGAGGAGACAAGGGCAGAGTGAGACAGGAAGGGCAACATTTGGGTACAAAGCAGAGAAGCCAGTAGCCACGCACCAAGGAACCAGAAGGCTGCTCCTGGGTTTGGTTGTAAGGAGTTGCTGGCAAGTTGCTAAGTCATGTTGGACTCTTTGTGACCTTGTGGACTGTAGCCCACCAGTCTCCTCTATTATAGGATTTCTCAGGCAAGAATACTGGAGCCGGTTGCCATTTCCTCCTCCAAGGGATCTTCCCAACCCAGGGATTGAACGCACATCTCCTGCATTGGCAGGCAGATTCTTTACCACTGAGCCACCTGGGAAGCCCTTGGGGAAGGTGGGGTGGGCTTTAATACCATGCTTCCTGGGGAAGCTCCAAGGGGGTGAGTGACGGAGAAAGAAAGCTCAGTGTGCAGGATTGTGGGGGGGAACGCAGGGCACAGGACAGAGCTGGAAGGGGCTGGGAGGGTCAGGAGAGGTCCATGAGTCATCATCAGCACAGAGGCTGCCAAAAATCTCTCTGCTGGACTGCTGCTTCCCTGGTGTATGTAGACTTTAAATTCCACAGATTTGTGCTAAATGAATGACTGTGGGCCAGGGGAGCTCTGCAAAAGACCGGGATGGCAGCTTACAGATAACACCCTGTGCCCTGATTTTACAGCTAAGGAAATGAAGGCTCAGAGACGGGAAGTTCTTTGCCCAAAACCACACAGCTACTGAGTGGCAGAATTTAAACCAGAGAGCAGATTCCTGCCTTCTCAGCTGAGGCTCTGTCTCTCAACCTCCAGAAAGTCCCCTAACAATTCTTTTTTTTTTCTGGCTGCGCTGGGCCTTTGCTGTTGTGCGCAGGCTTTCTCTAGTAGTGGTGAGCAGGGGTAGTCGCTAGTTGCAGCGTGTCGGCTTCTCACGGCACTGGCTTCTCTTGCTGGAGAGCACGGGCTTTCGGTAGCTGCCCAGGCTTCAGTAGGGCTTCATGCACAGGCTTCAGTAGCTGCAACACCGAGCCTCCTTAGCTGTGGACCCTAGAGGGGGCAGGTTTCAGTAGTGGTGGTGCATGGGCTTAGTTGCTCCGTGGTGTGTGGGATCTTCCTGCATCCGGGATGGAACCCATGTCTCCTGCACTGGCAGGCGGATTCTTTAGCACTGAGCCACCTGGGAAGCTTCCCTAACAGTTCTTTAAGGTGGAGGCAGTCTCCCAGTGTCCTTCATCCTTGGTGGCCTGCTCAGGCCTGGCCGGGAGAGCCTTTGTTTCTGCAGGGTTTCAGGTCTCAGGGTGGAATCCGCCACCTCCTCGAGTTCCAGGCAAGCGTGGGGAGTGACAGCCTCGGGGGGTGGCCGGCCTCTGGCACAGGATGGAGCCGTGGCTGCTGCCAGTTCAGATACACTGGGCAGCTTATCAAAGGCCACTCAGAACAGAGGAGCCAGCAGACCTGGCTCAGAACCCGGGCTCTGAGGAGGTTGGGCTGAAGCGAAGCAATGGTTCCCAGCCTGCTCTGCTTGGCAACAGCTCTCCCACATTCTTGTGGTTTTGTGATATCCTCTCAGGAAAAGTTACTAGACTCCCCTCCATCCAGGGAGGACAGAATACACCCCCGTCCCCTACCCCTATCCCCCACCACCCCCCCAGCTGCCAGCAGTGCCCTCCCTAAACTAAAACCATTAACTCAAATCCCCCTGTGCTGCCACCTAAGTGTCCCCTGACCTCTCAGAGGCCCATTCTCATTGCAAGGAGGGAGGTGGGTGGGGGCGGCAGGGGCCATTCCACCCCCTCCCAGTTCCAGAGGCTCTCGTCTTATAGATTGGCCTTTTCTGGCAGGGCCTGAAATTTAACCACTGCAACTTTTAAGATGAAGGTCCTCTTTCGTTCAGCTTCCCTGGTGGCTCAGATGGTAAAGAATCTGCCTGCAATGCAGAAGACCTGGGTTAGATCCCTGGGTTGGGAAGATCCCCTGGAGAAGGAAATGGCAGCCCACTTCAGTATTCTTGCTTGGGAAATCCCATGTACAGAGGAGCCTGGAGAGTTATACAGTCCATGGGGTTGCAGAGAATTGGACACGACTGAGTGACTGAACAACAACAATAACAGCAATTCACCAGGACCAGGGGGATGTAAAGTAAGAGAGACTCTGTCCGGGAGGAGGAGCTGGCAGCTTTCATCTTCCACAAGTGATAGAACTGTTTGAAGCTTCCCTGAATTGGTTGTAATTTGGAAAGTGGGAGGGAGAGATGGGTTTTATTTTCCTGCCTGAATTTGAGTCCATCCATGTAGGGGAGGAGCTTCAGAACCCAGATTTGTGTGCCCTTAAGTCAATCCTTTGCCTTGTGGGGTCTACTATGTACCTTTTCTATAAAACAATGAAGTCTGTTTGACTCTTGAGATGGTTGATTTCAAAACAATGATCCATGAAGCCAAGAGGTTCATGGGCAGAGGATGGGGGCGTGCAGAGAAGATGGGGGCTCCAAGCCCTCCACCTCAAATTCAACTAAAGCTGTTCTACTTTTGGAAAATCAAGTTGGACCATTGGAGTTCTTCCTAAGATTTCATTTGGAAAAGAGATCCACTGCTAAAAATAAGTTTGAACCCACCTGCTCTACACCATGGTTTCTTAGCCCCAGCTCTTCTGACTTGGGGGTGGAGAGGGCAGAGAAATTCTTTGCTGGAGGGGCCCAACCTAGGCATTATGGGATGCTTACAGCATCTGTGTCCTCTGCCCACTAGTCTGAACAGTTAGAAAAGTCTCCTGGCTTTGTCGAAGGTCCACTAGTTAAGAACCAGTGGCACAGAGCAAATAATGATTTAGTGAGCAACTCACAAACTTGTCACACCTTTAGAGCAAAGTGTTATTCTGAGGAACCATAAATTCAATCTAGGAGTTTTCCATTTATATGGAGAGATAAGATGGGTAAAACAATGCAGTCCGAGAAATGTCACAATTGCTCGTTGTACATTTGATAAAGCAATACATATGCTATCAAATCATTAAGTTATGATTTCATGTTCAATTCAATCATATGGGTTTCTGGCTCCCTGCTGCCACCTTGTGGTCGTGCTCTGCATATGCAGGGCAAGCCAGACATCAAAATAATGCTCTGCAGTGACAGCTTTGGGATAAACGCATGACCAGGACTAGTTCTGGAAAAACAAGACTTCTCCCTAGAGGACAGCTTAGTAAATCAAGCTAGTGAGGGATCTGGGACTGAAGGTCTGATTTCTTGAATTCTATCAATGACTAATGCCACAAACATCGATGAAGCTTCTAGTATGGGCAAGGTACTGTGTTTAAGGTGCTACAGATTCCAAGCTGAATGATGTGGCCCCTTCCCATCCGGCACCTCGCAGTCTGGGTGGGGCGCAGGGGAGGGGTGCAGAGTGCCAGCCTTGTACAGTGTAGTAGCTGTACAGTAGCTCTGCCTGAGGAGCACCAGGGCAGGTAAGTACAGGTGCTATGGGATGCAGAGATGGGGTGGCCAACCTAGCCTCAGGCGGCCCTCGGTGATCTCAGAGGGCAAACGGAGGTCAAGCAGAGGTTGTGGCAAGAGCAAAGATCCCAAGACAGATGCGCAGCTTACACCCACGGATGTGCAAGAAGCTCATGTGGCTGCTGCATAGAGAGTGTACTGGCGGGGTTGGTGAGAGATGGGGCTGCACAGAGAGCTGGGGCAGAGCCCGCAGGACGGACGCGACACGTGAAGGAAACAGGTCCAGTATTATTTTCTGGAGACTCCCGTGGACAGAGAAGCCTGGCAGGCTACAGTCCATGGGGTCACAAGAGTTGGGTAATTGAGTGACTAACATGCTACAACCGAGGCACCGTGTACGCTCTTAAACACGCTGTGGTCGTATTTCACAGACCATCGACAAGTGCTCCGTGATCTGGGTGATCAGTGACATTGAAAGGATTTCTGGAGGGAGAGCCCACGAGGACCTCGTGAACGAGAGCATGAAAGCCTGCCAGAGAGGGTTCTGCAGGGACCTGGCCCTGGTGGCCACCAAGACCGACAAGCTCCACCTGCCGGAATATCTGAGGTACCACCCTGGGCGTGCGGGACGCGGGCTTCCCTCTGTGGGTCCCAGGCGCTGGAACTACCGTAACGACAGAGCTTTGACTCATGGGCACGTGGACTCAGGCAAGTGACCACTGGTGATGAAAGAGATGCCTGGGGGACTTCTGGGCCATCGGGTAGGTTGTCTTGAGAATCTTCCAGAGCAGCTGCTTAACGCCCAAGAGGCTGAATTCTGCATAGCTCCAGGGGCACCACTCATGAGTCTGAGATGCACACAGCAGCTCCTGGTGTTTCACAGTGTGATGGACCTGCCTGCCCCCGCGGATATGGGAAGCGTGGATGCCTCACAGCTAGGAGACACTTCCTATAACACTGTCTGGGTGGTGCAGCTTTGAATTGTTAGATTCTGTTTCAGATTTATTTAGGCCACCACAGTATTGAGTAGAGTTTCCGGTGTTAGATAGTAGGTTCTCACGAGTTATGTATTTTATACATAGTGTATATATGTATCCCTGGAGAAGGAAATGGCAATCCACTCTAGTACTCTTGCCTGGAGAATCCCATGGACAAGCCTAGTAGGTTACAGTCCATGGGGTCGCAAAGAGTCGGACACGACTGAGCGACTTCACCTCACCTCAATCTCCCTATTCATCCTACTTCCCCATTCCTTGCTTAAAGTCCAGACATTTGTTCTCTATGTCTGTGTCTATTTCTGCTTTGCAAATAGGTTCATCAGTCCCATTTTTTCTATTTGTTTTTCTCTTTTTGACTTGCTTCACACTCTGTGTGATACTCTCTAAAATGTCCATCAACAGAGGTCTGCACCTTGACTGGGATAGGGGTGGGGGCACAGAAAATCCCACCGACAACGAAATAACAAGAAATTCAGATACTACTATCAAATGGACCCTGGAGGTGGGCCAGAGCCTTTAGGCTGAAGCAAAAGCGTAGGGAGAGGAACAAAGGCGTGCTTTCAGGGCAAGTCAAGACTGCCGTGACACATCATGAGATAAGTAATTCTTCCATTTTTCATTTCAGGGAAAGAAAAGTGGGAAATGTAAGTATGGACTAGTTGTTTTCTTTTTAAAAGCTCGATTGAGATGTAATTGACAGACCAAAGTTTGAACTAGTTATTTTTAAAGAATACTTTTTATGACTTGGAGAAGGAAATGGCAACCCACTCCAGCATTCTTGCCTCAAAAATCCCGCGGACTGAGGAGCCTAGTAGGCTACAGTCCACGGGGTCGCAAAGAGTCGGACACGACTGAGCGACCTCACTTTTTATGACTAGTGTTATATGATTGGAACACCTGCACACCTGTCTGGGTTAAATGAAGAGCAGCCCCCTAAATGTTCCCTTTATTTAAATGTTTTCCCCTTATCCCTTTATTACTTTTGATAACCCTGCATTCTTGGCCATGCTGTTATTTCTCCTTATAATCCAGCAAGCTATTCAAAGTCAGCGAGAAGCTGTTTTAGAAAGAAATGAAATGATAAAGCTACAGAGGAATAAAATTCTCAAGGATAAACTCAAGGTGAGTGAACAGATTCTGCTATGCATTTTTCTGCTTTTCAACGCCTCAGACTTTGAGACACAAGTGCCTGTTTGGGCAAAAGCTTTAAAGTAGATGATGTGTCCTATTGATTAATTACTTTGTAATCTTAGGCAAATTACTGTACCTGTCTGAGCCTCCATTTTCTCATCTGTAAAGCTGGGAAGTAATAATGTCTACTGCCTGTGATTGTTGGAAGAATTAAATGAGTGCATGGTTTACTGAGAACCATGAGCAGATAAAAGCAGGGATTATCATGCAGGTTGAAGCGTGCTTGGCTAAAGGGATGCAGAGGGGCTGTGGGAACTCAGAGGAAGGATCCTAAGTCATGCTGGCAGCTGGGGTAGGTGGTGCTGAGAAGTTCAGGGAAAACTCCTCAGCCTCTTGAGCAGAATTTTAAAGAACCAGTAGTCTTGGGTGAGGAGAAGTAATAGGAGAAAGGGCATTCGAGACAGAAGGAAGAACGTGATTGAAAAAAATCTGCTATGCTGGGTGAACTACAGGCAACTAGGTTTGAATAGGTAAACAAAGGGCATATGCTGTGTTGGGATATAAGGTCTGAGCTCTGTTTTTCAAGTTTGAGTAATTGGTCTGTGGGAATCTTGGTGTTCCTCAAGTTATTTTTATTATTCTGTTACTAAAATAGTTACAAACATAAAACTCCTTCCTGTAATAGTCTTATGCAACCTGAAACCTGAAACCAACTTCAAGATAAATATAAAGAAAACAACCTCAATGTTAGATGTGATAGGTGAGGTGGCTTTGCTGAAACTCAATCTGCAGGGCTGGGTTTAATAGGAAAAGCATATGGCCTTGTGGCCAGTTCTATAGTTAACTGCTTTCTGTATTTTGACTTCAATTATTTTGGTGCAGACAATGTCTGGTGTACAATGTGGAACTGAAAATTGCAAAGCTTTTGTTTCTAATTCAGAATAATCAGACCTCATACATAAGCCAAGGTCTTCTACCAAGCAACTCTTGAATGCTGATTTTAATGAGGCAGTAACTCAGAAGAGCTGTTCTTGTTCTCATTAATTGTGGAGGACATAATTATATTGCTTCTGGAAGTAGAAACAGAAAATATCAGGTTGGCCAAAAAGTTCGTTTGAAGTTTCGTACCATCTTATGGAAAAACCTGAACGAACTTTTTGGCCAACCCAATACCTCAATTTACAATTCATGATTTTATTTACTGCTAATAAATGTGGCAAACTGGTGTGTATGAGATAGGGTCTGTGCAAAAATGTCAGCTTGCAGATGCCTATGGTTCTGACTCTTAATGGCACAAGTTCTGCACGCCTACCCCTCTGACGGCTACATAACACCTTCATTCTCCAGACACCTTTTTCAGTCTGAATTGTTGTGAAACCTTTACTTGTCCTGCAGGCCTTCATTTGGAGCATATTTTAATTTAGCCATGGAAAAAATGAGGCAGAATTTGATTATATAGCCATTCATAGAAACGTATATACTTATTTTTTTAATTACAAAAATGAAAATGAAGAAAAAAATATTTATGGAAAATGACAGACTCCTGGGACTACTCTTATTGATCTCAATTTGGGAATATTTTAGAAAGGTGATTTTCTCAGTAGTATGGAGAACATGTGTGAGCTAAGTCGCTCAGTCGTGTCCGACTCTTTGCGACCCTATGGGCCATAGCCTGCCAGGCTCCGCTGTCTATGGGATTCTCCAGCCAAGAATACTGGAGTGGGTAGCCATCCCCTTCTCCGGATCCTCCCAACCTAGGGACTGAACCCACGCCTCTTACGTTTCCTGCATTGGCAGGCGGGTTCTTTACCGCTACTGCCTCCTGGGAAGCCTGGTATGGAGAATGGAGAGTGGGAAGAGGGGCTGGTGAAGACTGGAGGTAGAGAGAGGGAGGCTCTTTCTGTAATCTAGGTGGTGTTACAAAAATTAAAAAAGGAGTGATAGGAACCTGAGTCAACCAGAGGAACTCAGAGGAAGGATCCTCAGTCATGCTGGCAGTTAGGGTAGGTGGTGTTGAGAAGTTCAGGGAAAACTGAAAGCTCAGGATGGCTAACTGTATGTGTCAGGCAAGAGAGCGCTGGGTTTTGATGTTCAGGCATGTCTTTTGAGCTGATTATTATACCGTATTTTGCCTTTGCTTTAGCAAACCTGTAAAGAAAACCGGCACCACTGTTCCTGTGTGTTCCTCTTTTTTACTTGCACACAATTACCATACTCACACTTCTGACCACAGATGTGGCGTTTTCCCCACACTGAGCAATTCTCCCTGATCTCAGCGGGGTGCCTTAGAGTTTAACTCAGTTTGACAACTGTCTACTAGGAGAGAGGGCTTCCCAGGTGGCTCAGTGGTATAGAATCCGCCTGCCGATGCAGGAGACGTGGGTTTGATCCCTAGGTCAGGAAAGTCCCCTGGAAGAGGAAAGGGCAACCCACTCCAGTATTCTTGTCTGGGAAATCCCATGGACAGAGGAACCTGGCAGGCTGAAGTCCATGGGGTTGCCAGAGAGCTGGATGCGACTAAACACCACCACCCTGGAGAGAGCATTGGACCCCACAGGTTAAGGGTTTAGTCCTACAAGACTACCCCCACTTCAGATACGATCACAGGAAGTAGGTCCCCAGGTTACCCACGACTTCTGACTTCATTACAAATTGGTTCCTATGACGTCCTCTCCCTTGGATTCAGTTATTTGCAGGAACAGCTCACAGAACTCAGTGGATCAATTACTCACATTTACCAGTTTATTACATAATAAAGAATTTGGTATAAATGAACAGCCAGATCAAGATATACATAGGGCAAGGTCTGGGAGGCTCCCCAGGGCTGGAGCCTCAGTCCCATGAAATTGGGGTGCATTGCTCTCCAAGTATGTGGATGTCTTCACCAACCTGGAAGTTCTCTGAACCCTATGTTATTGGGAATTTATGGAGCTTCCTTATGTAGACATGATCAATTATGAGCTACATTTCCAGCTCTTCTCTCCTCTCTGGAGAAAGGGGGTGTGCTTAGAAATCCCAAGGGATTCAGGAGTTCTGTGCTGGGACTGGGGTCAAAGACTAAATTTTAGAATGAAAGATTCTCCCAACACCTCTTTGTATAAGGGTCTCAGGAGCCCTGTGTCAGGAACTCAGGGTAGAAGCTGATAGACAGACAGAGAGACAGATATTATTTCACAATACCTTATTGTTTTACTCAGTTTAAAGATCATATGAACTCATTGCTTTTCACAGAATTATTGTGTTCTGTTTGATGTTCAAGTTCACATGTTGGCCCTTAATTTAAGCTGAATCCTTTCAGCATCAGACATTAAAAATCAATATCCTCATATCAATAACCTCAGATACACAGATGATGCCACCCTAATAGCAGAAAGCGAGGAGGAACTAAAGAACCTTTGATGAAGGTAAAAGAAGACAGTGAATAAAAACTGGCTTAAAACCCAGGGTTCAAAAAACTAAGATCATGGCATGCAATTTCATCACTTCATGGCAAGTAGATAGGGAAACAGTGGAAACAGTGACAGATTTTATTTTCTTGGGCTCCCAAATCACTGAAGATGGTGACTGCAGCCATGAAATTAAAAGATGCTGACTCCTTGGAATAAAAGCTATGACAAGCCTAGACAGCATATTAAAAAGCAGAGACATTACTTTGCTGACAAAGGTCCATCTAGGCAAGGCTATGGTTTTTAAAGTAGTCATGTATGGATGCGAGAGTTGGACTATAAAGAAAGCTGAGTGCCCAAGAATTGATGCTTCTGAACTGTGGTGTTGGAGAAGACTCTTGAGAATTCCTTGGACAGCAAAGAGATCAAACCAGTCAATCTGAAAGGAAATCAGTCCTGAATATTCACTGGAAGGACTGCTGCTGAAGCGGAAGCTTCAATACTTTAGCCACCTGATGCAAAGAGCCAACTCATTTGAAAAGACATTGATGCCAGGAAAGATCTCCTGCTGGGCAGAGAAGGGGGCCACAGAGGATGAGATGGTTGAATGGCATCACTGACTGAATGGACGTGAGTTTGAGCCAGCTCCGGGAGATAGTGAAGGACAAGGAAGCCTGGCATCCTGTAGTCCATGGGGTCTCAAAGAGTCGGATGCTACTTAGCAACTAAAAACAACAAGACGTTATAAAACTATCTTTGCACCCTGGCAGCAAGTTTATATTCAGACCATTTTTTTTTTTCCTCTGTCCCAAAACATGGACCTATTACTATAAAAGAAACTTGGGTTTCTTTTAGTGAATGAATGAGTGAAAATTGCTCAGTCATGTCTGACTCTTTGCTACCCCATGGACTACACAGTCCATGAATCCATGGAATTCTCCAGGCCAAAATACTGGAGTGGGTAGCCGTTCCCTTCTCCAGGGGATCTTCCCAACCCAGTGATCTAACCCCGGCTTCCTGCATTGCAGGCAGGTTCTTTATCAGCTGAGCCACCAGGGAAGCCCAAGAGTAGAGAATAATATTAAAAATAAAGGTTAGGGTACAAGGAGTATATATCAAAATGCTCATACAAGTAAAAGAAGTAGACAGGGTGTTATCACTGCAAAATGATTTAAGTGACAAAGCTAGATTTTTTAAAAAATGGGGTTACAACAAATTGAAAAAGATACATGCATCCCAATGTTCACGGCAGCATTATTTATAGTTGCCAAGACATGGAAACAGTCTAAGTGGCCATCAGCAGATGAATGGCTGAGTAATATTCTGCTGTGTGTGTGTATATATATACATACACACACACATATATATATATACACACACATAGAGCACATCTTCTTCATCCATTCCTAGTACTTCTATGAACATTGGAGTGCATGTATCTTTTGGAATTAGAGGTTTCTCCAGATACATGCCCAGGAATGGGATTGCTGGGTACCATGGTAACTCTTGTTTTTTCAAAGGTTAAATACACTTCTGAACTCTTTTCTGTATATACTTCCATATACAAAAATAGAATTGCTATTTTTTAACTCCGCAGAGAATCTCTGCAACAATGTCCCCACAACCTCTGACCTGGCGAGGGGGACAGATGGGAACATCTGACCTTGAGAATGTTGCTCATTCCTTATGGGGCTCGGGCAGAACTGAAAGTGGACGAGCTCGAGTTTGCTGAAGGCTCTGGTGAAGCGGGTGCACGGCTGCCTTTGTGGTGGCTGAGTGATTCTGTTCCCTGTGTGCCTCTCTCACTTCAGAGAAAACTGCCAGCTGACTCCAGGGTTCTGGAAACCTCTGAGCTGGTGTACACAGTCAGCGCCCAGGAGTACTGGCAGCAGGCGCTCCTTACCGAGGAGGAAACTGGTAACTTATATAAATACATGTATTTTTATCTCACTCACTAAAATTCTCACGAATAAGCTTGGCACTCTGAGTTTCCCATCCTAGAACTTTCTGTGCCACACTTCTAGTCTGCCAGTTTCCACACCTGTGAGCAAATATGTGTGTTTCTGCATTGTTGCGGTTCCTGATGCTTCACGGCTGACCTCCCATCTGCAGTCGCTGATCCTAGACTGGGGAAGACAGAATGGTTGGTTTCATGAGCATCCCACCCACAGAGGGCCTCAACTGAAGTTGATTCAGACCGCCATCCTGATCTGTTCATTTTCATGAATGCTGTTTCCTATGAACTCTGGCCTTTTCAAACTGTTTGTGTTGCCTATGAATTCCAGAAATCCCCAAGCTAAGAGAATATATCAGGAGAAGGCTCTTGGATAAGAAGAAGAGGATGGTGACCAAGTACGTCACTGAAGCTTTTGGCCTGTTGCTCCTCACAGACAGCTTCAGCTGCATGGACCACGTGCAGGTATGCCGGGGAGACCCTGGGCTGTGTGCCCTTTGCCTCCCAGCCTGGGCAGAACCCTCCCTCTTACCAAGTTAGAGAATTAACGTGGAATGACTTTTCTTCTCTGACCAGAGGAACACCCTAAACTCAGAGAGTCTAAAGAAAATAAAGATAATCTGAGGGTTAACATTGTAACCTTTGAGTAAGGAAAGAATGTTTGATCTTCTTTTTAAAAAAAATTTTTTTACTTGTGACAGATAGGCTGAGAGGGAAAGTTAAAAATAGTCCCTTTAGACTCTCCTGAGACTTGAATCAGGCAGAGTGTGTTTAATGGTAGGAGAGATGTGTCTTCTGCTGGAATAAGCTGAGCTTTCCTGGTGGCTGAATGGTAAAGAATCCGCCTGCCAATGTAGGTTTGTTCCCTGAGTTGGCAAGATATCCTGGAGAAAGAAACGGCAACCCACTCCAGTATTCTTGCCTGGAGAATCCCATGGGCAAAGGAGCCTGATGGGCTACAGTCCATGGGGTTACAAAGAGTCGGACCCGACTAAGCGACTTAGCTCATAAGCATGTAAAAAGGATATGCTGCTAAATTATAAGCTTGGAAGAAAAATTTGCAGCCAGAATAAATCACCAAAAGCATTGCTTCCTTGTGAGGGGTTGAATATACAGACAGGCATATGTAAAAACAGAATTTTGACCCACAGTCTGCAACCACCAGCCTAGGAAGCCAATCCCTGATCTACAATAAACAGCTCATGAAGTCAGCCTGCTCTGTCTTAGGCATGTAAGAAGTTAGACTGCTATCTCTGATAACAATCTAAGAAGCAAAGCAATAACTTCTGTAACAATCAGCCCCAAATGGCCAGACCTTGGTTAAGGGCTAAGGGCCTCCCTGTGTGCTGTGCTGTGTCACTCAGTCCTATCCAACTCTTTGAGACCCCACGGACTGTAGCCCACCAGGCTCAAGGGCTTCCCTAACCATTTTTTCATTTTTTACCCTTCACCCATATTTTATTGCAAAGAGATTACCATGATGCTTAGGTATTTTAAAATATGAGCAGTGATTGCTTACAGAACAGAAAAATAATTTTTAACAACCTGAAACACACAAAAACAACCCATCTAATTCAGATGACTAGAGGTATGGCTGGGAAGTTACAGCTCCCGTCCAAATTAAACCCTTTAGCAATGATGGCGTTGCCTTTAATTCTGCAAATGACACTCTCCCAGCAGACCTCACTGTTCTGTTGACATTCACATTTTTGCTATAACTGGCTAGCCATTAAACTCTCATCACAGACAACCCTGTTAGCTCACAGGCTTTCCTAATCTTTATCCTTGCTTCCAACAAGGACCAATCAAGGAAAGATGAATATATTCATTATTTTAGAAATTCTACTTAAAAAGTGCCAAATAGAGCAAGATTCACCATCTTTTCACTCATCCTCATGAATCACATAGGATCCCTGCTTCTAGGTCCCCACTCATGGCTGCCCCACGCCAGGGGTCTCTGTTCACGGCGCCGCAAGCCTTCCCAGCCCCCTGCCTGCCTTTGTGTGCTGAGTCGTGTCTGAGTCTTTGCGAGCCCATGGACTAGCCTGCCAGGTTCCTCTGTCTATAGGATTCTCCAGGCAGAAATACCGGAGTGGAGTGGGTAGCCATTCCCTTCTCCAGGGGATCTTCCCGACCCAGGGATTGAATCTGCCCACATTGCAGGCAGATTCTTCACTGTCGAGCCGCTAGGGAAGCCCCTGGCCTGCCTTTGAGTATCTGCCAAAAGCAGATGATGCCCACTGAGTTCCTTACTACAGCAAGCTCTGAATTAACAGCCTTTGGACGTTCTCATTTGGTTGGTGTTTATTCCCATACTTGCTGTCATCTATCATATTTGCTCGGCCAAGCTGTCTGACCTGTTATTATGTAGAAAAGGGAAGGGGTAGAGAAATGTACGATCTGGTTGGTCCTGATAACATGGGACAGTCAGCCTGGGAGGGCCCAGTGGAGGGACTAGCTGAGGCAGCTGGTCTGGATGTGACTTCAATGTGAAAAGGGAGCAATGTTGACTCTTACGCAATATTGTATTTATTTGGCTGCGCCGGGTCTTCGTTATGGCATGTGGGATCCAGTTCTCCAGCCAGGGATCGAACTCGGGCCCCCTGTTTTGGGAGCTCAGTCCAGGGAGCCACTGGGAAGACCCGCAATGTCGACTATTAATAGTCCGTGCAGTATTGGTCAAATGTCTTTGTTGTTGTCATTTAGTCACTCAGTCATGTCCGACTCTCTGAGACTCCATGCCAGGCTTCCCTGTCCTTCACTGTCTCCTGGAGCTTGCTCAAACCCATGTCCATGGAGTGGGTGATGCCATCCAACCATCTCATCCTCTGTCGTCCCCTTCTCCTCCTGCCCTCCATCTTCCCCAGCGTTAGGGTCTTTTCCATTTTAGAAATTCTACGTGAAAAGTGCCAAATAGAGCAAGATTCACCATCTTTTCCCTCATATCTCTTACTCTGTGTTTGTTCTAATTCTGTGAAAACAAGAAAAAAAAACACCTTTATGGAATTTGAGATTTTCTACTTTGACTTTTGTCCTCTGAAATACTAGTGAAGGTTTTGACATTCCAACTTCCCGAAAAAATTCTTCGGGGTGAAAGTTGCCTTGCTGCCCAGCCAAAGATTGCTTTTGGAAGTGCTGATGGAAAATGAATCAGATGCGGTGCTGTGTGTGGTTGGTTTGTTTGATAAACACCGGGACAAAGCCTTCTGCAGTCCAAGCTGGAGTGTGATATGGAAGTACAGCCTCAGTTCTCTCCTTGTATCCAGACTCTAGGCGACAGAAGACGCAGAGGAGGGGGCTGGCTGGAATTCTATCCTAGCCTTTTAGAGGGCGTTGCCAGCAGCCTTCCTCAAAATTCTTTGGCCTCACATATCGGTCTCAGCCTTACTTCTTTGATCGAAAGTTGGAAGGCAAGAGTTTTGTCAGTTCCTTTGTATTCTGGGAGGGGGAAAACCCTAAAATTGTATGTGATGGACCATTTTTTTTTAAGATTGTGACTCAAACTCAAAAATTAGAGAATGATTTTATTTTATATTTTTAAAATTAATTAATCTCATCTTCGGTCATGCTGGGTCTTCATAGCTGTGCCCTGGCTTTTGTCTAGGGGTGGCAAGCGAGGGGTACGCTCTTAGTTGGGGTGTGAAGGCTTTCCATTGAGCGGCTTCTCTTGGGGTGGTTCCCAGGCCCCAGAGCACAGGCTATCGTAGTGGTGGTGCACAGGCTTAGTTGCTCCGTGGCCTGTGAAATCTTCTCAACCCAGGGATTAAACCCATGTCCCCTGCATTGGAGAACCCCAGGGACGGGGGAGCCTGGTGGGCTGCCCTCTATGGGGTCGCACAGAGTCAGACACGACTGAAGTGACTTAGCATAGCATAGCCCCTGCATTGGCAGGTGGATTCTTAACCACCGGACCCCCAGAGAAGTCCAGTTAGTGGTTTTAAATGAACAGGGATCTCACCTTTATTTTTATGAATTAATAGGAAGTTGATTATGACAATCTCAATGCTGAATGAGTCCTGCATTTATTCATAGTAGATGCCAGCCTTTTTCCCTCTCTTCATTCCCAGCCCTTCTGCTTATCATTCTTTTCCTTCTCCAATAAGGATTCGTTGAGAGTGAGCCATAGTGAGAATCTTGCCTGTGGCATTCCTTTTCATGACTTCTCTCTTTCATTTTGCTCACCAGGGACACCACAAATTTCAAAGAACCCAGCGAGCACTCTGAGAAAAAAGTCCTGCTTATAGAATTCCGGGGTTTCCCTGGTGGGTCAGGTGGTAAAGAATCTGTCTGTACCACAGGAGACGGGAGTTCGATCCCTAGGTCAGGAAGATCACCTGGAGAAGGGAATCGCAACCCACTCCAGTATTCTTGCATGGAGAATTCCATGGGCAGAGGAGCCTGGTGAGCTACAGTATAGAATTCTAACTAGTGAAAACTCTGAAACTTCCCAGGGCATGCTTGAAATGGGATAGTTTCCCTAAACTTCTGAAACTCATCTATTCTGAGACTCAGAATGTAGGAGTTTGAGGCTATTTTCAGGATCATTCAACTCTATTCAACTTACTTCACAGACAATGCCCTTGAGGATTCAGGGATGATAAGTCATCTATGGAAGGTCACACCTTAATGCAAGGTCACACCATATTTCTGTCATCCAGTTTGGAACAGAATTTAAAATCCTACGTTATCCAGCCATTTCTCCACGCCACTCACTCACTCCACAAACGTTTATGGACTGCACTCTGTGTGCCATGCCGGAATAAGCAAGCACGAACAGCAGTCTGTCTCTTCAGCAAGGTCCTGGGCCAGAACAGGGAGACACGTGGCCCGAGGGAGACCCAGCATAGCAGGGGTGTACCAAATGCAACAGGAGCCCGGGAAAGGGCACCCCAACTCTGCTCACCCCAGCTCTGCTGGGGCCGTCAGGGACAGCATGACACGAGAAGTGCCTTTTGAACTTTTTCCGGGAGGACGAGAATGTGGGCAGAACCTGTGCACAGCCAGAAGGATGGCACATTTGGGGAATGGCAGCAAGTGCATGGGCAGCTACACGGGAGGACCTTTTGGGCACATAGAGAGCTGGTGATGCTGGAGAAATTGGTTGAGTTCTGGCCAAGAAGGGCCTAAGTGCTGAGCTAAGGAGTGTGGCTTTTTTCCCACTGCAGGTGGACACTGCATGGTCTCCAGGGTTCTCATACAGGGGCAGGCACTACAAAGTTCCCAGTTTGGAACCCAGAGGTCAAGACAGCCTCTGGTAGTCACTCCCTTGTATATTTGAATTGACATTCCTTCCCTGATTAGGCTGTTCTCCTTTGAAGCAGGAACCAAGTCTTTCTTTTGGCGGTCCTATAGCTCTGTTATTTATTCCAGAAGGTCACTGTTAGCCTGGGACTTACTAGAAGCATAGAATCCCAGGTGCTTGAGTTTGAACCAACTTGCCCAGTGAGTTCTATGCACATTTTTCTCACACAAATTTGAGAAATCCTATCTTTCCAAACTGCACCAAGTTCATTAAATATTTGTGAAATCAGATGTCATTGGAAAAAAATCTTTTAATAATGGCTGGATTTTTAAAAATATTTACTCTTTCCAATAGCCTAATGGATTATACCACTAAAATAAGTTGTAGGAGGCATACATTTGTTCTATTCTCCAATCCCACAAGTGGCTTCCCCGGTGGCTCAGATGGTAAAGAATCTGCTGCTAGTGTAGGAGATTCAGGTTTGACCATTGGGTTAGGAAGAGCTCCTAGAGAAGGAAATGGCAACTCACTCCAGAATTCCTGCCTTGGAAATCCCATGGACAGAAGAGCCTGGCAGAAGACAGTCCATGGGGTTGCAAAGAGTCAGACACAACTTAGAGAAACACGCATGCCGATCCCACAAAGCTTAAGGAGATCTGGGGACTGGAGGATGCTTTACTAGCTGATAGGGTGAAGTCCACTGTGGGTGATTAGCTCAAGCAGCAGCAGCAGCAATCTGGACAGGCTTAGAGGAAGCAGACCTGCAAAAATCGATGCCTATAGGGAAGGCATAGCCTTATGCTCCTACTGGTCCTTGTCCCTAGAATGAACACTTGCACATGAGTGGCCTGCGGAGATTTGTGGAAGAGAAGATACAGCTGCTGGAGAAGGCCATTGACCAGTGTTTTGCCCACATAGCGCAGCCCCTGCAAGAAGGGATCTGGAACGCCAGGAGTTCCTACCGACGCATCCTTGGGGCGTGCCTGGTGGTGAGTGGCCCTCTAAAGGGAAAAACCATGATAGTTGGTGAGGTCGGTCTGATCCTTTGCCTATTTTTCTACTATCCCATTGCTTTCAAGAGAAAGAGCCAGAGAGTTTGGGAGAGAGTGAAAATTGCACACAGGAAAGCATATTGAGCAACTGTTCAACTGTGCATTGCAAGGACTCAGGGAAAGGTACATGGTTAGGCAGAAAGAGTTGGAATTTAGGATCTGAGGGTCTTGTTTTGAATGCCAGCCCCTCCAAACACCCTCTCTGTAGGCCTGGGCGAGGCCCTAAACCCACTTAAGCCTGTTGGATTTTTCTTCTATAAAATGGGGATGATAAATACTTGTCTTGTCTATTTCACAGGGTTGATGTAAGTATCAATTAGATACACAATAAGAAAGCATCCTGTAATCTCTCACTTGGTGTGCAAATTGTTGTTTTATCTTTTAATTAGTTATGTAGGGTTTCTAAGGGATGGCTAAGAGGAGGAGATGGTTAGATAGCATCACCGACTCAACAGACATGAATTTGAGTGAACTCTGGGACATAGTGGAGCCTGGTGTGCTGCAGTCCATGGGGTTGCAGAATCAGACACGACTTAGCAACTGAACATCAAGGGATGGGAGATAAGAAATGTGTACTGTTGTTTAAGACATGAAGGTTGGGGTAATTGGTTTCATAGCAATAGGTGACTAAGTGACCCTAGGGAGAACTGTTTTCGTAGGATGGTAGAAGATCCCAGATCAAAAAAGTGAATGAGTAAGTGGGTGCTGAGCAAGTGAAGGCAGGAGGTGGGGACCAGTCCTCTGAGATGCTGTACTCGGGGAGGAAGGAGCAGCATCAGGCATCTTCAGGCCGTCACTGGGGCTCTATCCTAGGAACCATCCCCTCTCTTCTTAGCCCTTCAGTGGCTTCTTTCTCTGTGACTACAGACACACCTGGGGAGTTCCTACTGGATAAGCAACTTGCCTTTGTGATCAGACATTTGGGCAAATATGTATATACTAACATCATAACATTATATAATAAAGATCACTAAATGTCTAGTGATAAGAGAATGGTAAAGTGAATTATGATGCATCCATATGATATTATGTGGTTGTTAAAATATTTTTTGGAAGTATTTGCAATGAATTCACGAAATGCTGTTATAATATTAAGCGAAATGGCAGAATATTTAAAGACAGATAGCTAGAGAGATATGACAGATGTGGGTAGGTAGAGTATGCTGCCAGTTGTACCATGCTACACAGCCATTAACTTAAAGTAGATTCCCCTAAAACACAGATCACTGATTAATAATCACAAGTGCTTCCCTGGTAGCTCAGATGGTAAAAGAATCTGCCTGCAATGCAGGAGACCCGGGTTCAATCCCTGGGTCGGGAAGATCCCCTGGAGGAGGAAATGGCAACCCACTCCAGTATTCTTGCCTGGGAAATCCCCGTGGACAGAGGAGCCTGGAGGGCTACAGTCCACGGGGTTGCAGAGTCAGACACAACTGAGCAACTGAACAACTACAATGATGATCACAAGGCCCTCTACTGAAATTCTGGTCAGTGCTAATGTATTTTATATTCTCTTATTCTTCTACTGAGAATCAATCACCATGCGGCTAAAATCTGTTGACTCTAATAGCTCTGGCTTCGTAATAATTTTTTTCTTCTCATTTGTGAATTTATGTTTCTGGGAAAAAAATGTGACAAAGATATACACATCAAATCACATTTTACCAAATATTTAATAAAACATATAAAACTGCGGGCTGTGCTTGGAAAATCTGAAACATATTTGCAGTGGAGTCAGAGCACATTTGTATTTAAGAGCTGCTCATTTAACACATGTTTATCAAGCACGACATATGCCAGGACCAGACGGTGAGGACGTCATGATGGATGAGACACTGGGCTTAATCTCAACCAGCTGATGATCCACTGCAGCAGCCTGATGAGTAAAGAGACAAATGTGAAGCTGCTGTGTGTGAGCAGAGACAGTAGAGGATGCTTTGGGAGCTCAGAGAGGAAGCTCCTGCTGACCAGAGGCGTGACTGCCATCCTCTTGTGTAGCTTCATAATGAATAGCTTAATTGGAAGATCATGTCTCTACTCTTCCCGGTAATTCTTGCTAATAGTGTTTGGGATCTAGACTAAATCATCCCAAATAGATCCTAAACTAGTACACAAGTATTACTGATAATTTTGCTTTACTAAAACTTAGACTAATTGAATGAGCTTTTCAGGTGCCTCAGTAGTAAAGAAACCAACCACAATGCAGGAGAGGCAGGAATGTGCATTTGATCCCTCTGTAGTGAAAATCCCTTGGAAGACAAAATGGCCACCCACTCCAGTATTCGTGTCTAGAGAATCCCCTGGACAGAGGAGCCTGGTGGGCTACAGTCCATGGGGTCACAAAGAGTCGGACATGTCTGACTGAGCACATGCATGCATGCACATGCGCACACACACACACACGAGGCAGTGTAGGAATGATTCCATGAATTCTAGGTACCTACTAACTCTGCTATCTTATTGTTTATCCAGAGGAGTAGAGGAAACCAGGGCTTTCACCAGACTCTGAAAGCTGTTTGCCTGAAAAATGGCATCTATGCCTCCAGGACTCTTGCAAGAATTGATCTGAATGAAGCCATCACACAGCCCATCTACGAACAGATTGATCCCGTTTTTGGGCGCATTTTTAGGTAAAGGGAATCGACTTGGCTCCTCTGTGAACAAACATCCTAAGAATGCCTGGGCCAGAGTCTCATCTTCAAGAATTTGTTCTTGGGATCTGGAAGGGTCCAGAGTAGCTTGCAACTTGAGGAGGAAAACTCAGTCTTTGGCAAAACACAAAAGCCTTCTTGGTTGGGTTTACTTAAAATTTTCCCGTGGTGACCTGGAGTGCAACTGGAGACACTACTTTGAGACTAATGTTATAATTCCTGTTATTTTTCAAATATCTCCTACAGGCAGCAGGGGATCCATTTTCTTATGGACCTGGGCCCAGAATAGGGTATTTTGGTTGGAAAGTGTGGAGTTAAGGAAACACACAGCCTTCGTAAATTTCCCTGAGCATGAAAAGGAAAAATGGCTCAGAAAGACCCTGCTTGTTCTTTGACACATGGCGTGGGGTTTGAGGCCTGAGCCTTCACAGCGCCTGCCCCTTCCCTTCTTCCTTGGCCTCCAAGGAGGTTTTGGACCTCCTTCCACAGAAACAGAGTCTCTATTCCTCACCTGTCTTCAGTCTCCATCCTTCACCCCTGGCATTTCACCTGGCCCACCACCTATTTGAACCATTCAACTTTTGCTCAACGCTCCCTGCCCCCCAACCTTCCTTTAAATTTGTTTTTCATCATGCCATTCCACCTATGCCCACTCACCCTGTTTACATGTCTGTACGGTAAACTCCAAATTCCTTGGAATAGACTTCAAGACATTCCGCCTGCCTCCAATTGGCTTTTCCCACCCCTCCCTGCCCCACCGGCTTTTGCCAATCTGAGGGCAGCAGAGAGTTACTGAGACGTGCCAGGAACTATGCTAAGCACTCTGCATGCATCATGTTATCATATCCTCCCAGGAACCCTCGGAAGTGGCTCTGGTCTTTTTGCAAGTGAACACACTGCCATTGGGAGGAATCACACAGCTTTCCCATGGCCACTTGACTCACAGGTAGAGATCTAGGACTTCAAGCCTCTGCCCACCTCATACCCCCTGGGACGTCCTGAAACTTAGTTCACTATGTCATCCCTGGGGAGAATGCTGCCGCCTTCTTTTCACATCCCTAAACCTTACACAGGCTTCCCCGGTGGCTCAGTGGTAAAGAATCTGCAGAATCGCCTGCAATGCCGGAGACATTGGGCTCAATCCTTGGGTCGGGAAGATCCCATGGAGGAAATGGCAACGCACTCCACTGTTTTTGCCTGGAGGATTCCATGGACAGAGGAGCCTGGCAGGCTTCAGTCCATGGTGCAACTAAGAGGCAAACATGACTCAGTGACTAAACAACAACCACAGACCTTGCCCATCTTTTAAGGTGTAGTTCATCCCACCCTTTCAAGTGGGAGTGTCTGAGTAGCAGAAAGACTATGAGGTTTGAAGTCAAACAGATCAGTGTCTAAGGCCTCACCCTGCTACTCACTAGCCATGTGACTCTGAACACATTTTAGCAACCATTTCCAAACTTCAATTTTCTCATCCATAAAATGGGTGTCATTGCATTGACTTCATAGGTTTTTATATCAAGGGCCTAGCACAGCACAGTGCTTGGAATATTACAGAAATTTTATAACTATTAATTCTCATCTCCCTTCTCTTAAAAATGAGTAAAAGAATACCAGCTAGTTAATTCTTTGTTTTAATCCCACAATAGCTGCTGCTGTCTCTTAACATTTCACTTTGCTTTCCTCAGTAGGTCTGGGAAGTCCACTGATGGTTCAGCTCTGATCCCCCACATAGATGCTTTTAAGCTCTCTCTGCAGGAGAAGATGACTGAAATTGGGATAAGAAATGGCTGGAAATATGACAGCTATAAAAAGAGTTTCCTGATCCAGGAGGTAAGATCCTTATAAAGTGAAGAGGGCGATGAGGTTGGGTAGTGGTTTTCTTCCCAACAGGATTTTGGAGGTTACCTGTCTTTCCTTACTTGTTCCCTTGGAGTGTCTAGGCTCAGGGTAGGCCTAATAACAGATGCTGAGATCCAGAACATAGCAGGATGGAGGAGAGAGAAGTGATCCTGGAGGCAACAAGCTTTGTTCCCCTGAGCAGCAGCCAATAATTAGTGCTGAGATTGTCAGACAGACTCAGTTCCCAGGAAGTATCTTCAAAGAGTCTTTAGCTATATAAACATTGGAATCCACTTTTAACAGTCTCACTGACTTCATTTTTGCCAATGTCATGAAATACCATCCATGGCAGTGACATTTAAAGAAGTGTCCCTTTTCTGCAGATTACTTTTTAGTTTTGAGACCTCAAGACTCTTATGTGGGACTCATTTTCTTAGTCTGGGGCTGTCTTAGTCTGTTTGGGCTGCTACAACAAAATACTGGGAGGCTTACAAACAACAGACATTTCTCAGTATTCCAGAGGCCGGAAGTATAGGATCAAGGTGCACGCAGATCTGGTGTCTGCTTGGGCCCCCTTCCTGGTTTAGGGGTGGCTGTCTTTTTGCTGTGTACTTACATGGCAGAAGGGCACAGAAGCCGTCTAGGATCTCTTCTATAAAGGGCATCATCCCAACTGAGAGGGCTCCACCTTGAGTCCTAATCACCTCCCAAAGGCCCTGCCTCCTAATGCCATCACACTCCATTTGTGCTTAGTCGCTCAGTCGTGTCTGACTCTGCAACCCATGGACTCCAGACCGCAAGGCTCCTCTGTCCATGGGATTCCCCAGGCAAGAATACTGGAGTATTCTGGGCTGCCATTTCCTTCTCCAGGGGATCTTTCCGACCCAGGGATTGAACCCAGGTCTCTTCCATTGCAGGCAGATTCTTTACCATCTGAGCCATCACATTGCGGGGTTTAAGATTTCAGTGTAAGAATTTTGGAAGACACACACAGGCCCACAGCACAGGCCCAGCCCAGATTACAAGAGAATCACCTGTGCCCCCTTACCCTTCCCAAAGATGCCCCATCCCATAACCATGTGTGCACCTGAGTTCAACTCTGCAAATACTTATTGAGTTGTCTGAGGCACCAGACACTATGGGAAGCATTTTGGGATGTAAGGATGCTTAAGACAAAGTTTTGGAACTTCCCTGGTGGTCCAGTGGTTAAGACTCCGTGCTCCCAATGCAGGTGGCCTGGGTTCCCTCCCTGGTTGGGGAACTAAGAGCTCATATGCTACAAAGCATGGCCAAAAAAAAAAAAAAAAGCAAAACAAGGTTCCTGCTTGGGAACCTTGGAGGGAGGAGCTCACAGCCTGGAAGTGGAGGAGAGGGAACAGCCAGCAGTAACCCGGGCAAAGGAAATGGTACAGCCCACGGAAACCCCTGCCTTGCTTCTGTCAAGGGACTGTCACAAACGGCCTTTTGTTGATGTGGATTCTCAGATAAGTGCCATCCTGGGAGGCCTGGAGGGACACATCCTCAGAAAGAAGAGGAAGATTTATGAGTCTCTCACCACCTCTGTTCAGAACGACCTGAAGCCCTGTTATGAAGGTGGGGGCCCCAAGGGCAATGTTGGGGTCTGTCAGCTTCTTTAGCATCTTTGTCTGCTGTGCCCCCCTTAAAGCATTTGTCCTTCTATGTCCTAAGCCCCCATAACACTCTTGGTCTACAAATTAAAACCCAACAATTGCAAACGGGTGGGGAGAGGTCAGTCATGAACGGCTTTTATCTATTTCCAGTTCTTTCCATCCACCCCTCATCTAGACATTTTGCTTCTCTCTGCATTGCATGGTAGCTAATTAAACTATAAAAGCCATTTATTGAATTCTCGTTCTTATTTTAAGTACCTGTAAACTCACTTGTCAGCTTTTTCTTGGTTTGTTGGTCCCATTGATTTTGTTCTGGGGTGGGTGGTGGAGTTTGGAATTTTGTAACCTTCTGCTTAATTCACTCAATTAGGTTTTCTACATGAAAATGATCAAATATTGATTTTTTTGTATTATGTTATTCTATTTCCACAGTGTAGAAAATGGTGCTACATGTATGACTATATATATACAAATATGTATGGTTATGTAGGTGTGTATACGTGTGCTCAGTTGTGTCTGAGTCTTTGTGACACTATGGATTATAGCCCGCCAGGCTCCTCCGTCCATGGAATTTCTCAGGCAAGAAGACTGGAGTGGGTTGCTGTTTCCTACTCCTGGGGATCTTCCTCACCCAGGGACTGAACCCATGTCTCTTGACTCTCCTGCATTGCAGGCAGATTTTTTAACCACTGTGCCACCTGGGAAGCCCCGGGTGTGCCTATATGTGTGTCTATATGTATATGCGTATGTGTATGTGTGTATAGTTGGTTTGCTTGTCTTTCTTTCTGATGCTAAGGATATCTAAGCAAGTCCTTGTTGAGGTGTTACTGTGGCTATCATTTTTGCCAGAGGCCGCACAGATCACAGGCAAAAAAGCATGTGAAAGAATGAAAGACGTCCTCCGAAGAGGGGTGGACCGGCAGGTGGCCGAGGGCATGTTCGAACGGGCTCAGGAAAGGATGCAGCACCAGTTTCAGCAGCTGAAGGTATTCAACTTATGCGGTTTGCATTCCGGTCCCAGAGGGCTCCTTGGGGAGCACAGGAAGGAGGGGCAGAGATGGAGGAAGCAGTAGTTGTTTGAGCCCAGATAGAGCCGGATGCCTTCTGCAAAGTGGGCTCGACTGACGCCCATGATGCCGGGGAAGGGGCCAGCCTCCACTTGGCTTCCGCCTCTACCGCCATCACGTGCTGGCTCGCGCTTGCCTCAGTCTGTGACTTCAGAAACTCAGGGCCTCCGGCTCTCTCCTGCACCCTTTCTCTTTCCTGAGTCATCACTAAGATCACTGTGATATCTCGAGAGGACCCTAAGCGCTTCACAAATGTGAACTTATTGAATCCCCAGCAAGTCTGTGAGATAAGGTGCTATGATTGTTCCCACTTTACAGATGAGAAAACAGGCAGACAGAGGTGTATCAAAAGGTCACGGAGCTAGCAAGTTACAAGAGTGGGAATTTGGGACCAAGTAACCTAGCTCTAGCAATAGTATTATCTCAAGACACACTTTAAAAAAATGTTTATTTGATTGCACCCAGTCTTAATTGCAAGATTTAGTTCCCTGACCAGGTATCGAACCTAGGCCCCTTGCATCGGGAGCATGGAGTCTTAGTCACTGGACCACCAGGGAAGTCCCCAGATCTTTTTTTAATGAGGGAAAATGTCTTGTCCACATAAAATACCTATAGATAAATGCCAACCGACTATTATAGATCTGTTCATTACAGTACCTGGCATAGATTTTGGTGAGATTCTCTCCATCTCAGAAGACAGTTCCTGACAGTTTCCTCGAAACTAAGTGCTCTGTCAAGTACACTTGGACCCATCCAGTCCCAGTCCTGGGTCTCTTAGTTTGTCAGCCTCCTCTGCAAGTAATATAAATTCTTTGCTTTAGTCCAAGCTACTGCTAGCCCCTCCCTGGCCAATAGCATTTCCAAATTCATCAGCCTCAGTCCAGGCTTAGCTGACCTCTCCCAACCTCCCACGGACCCAGCTCCTTGCTATTTCCATCCACCTCTGGACCAACCTGCTTCCTGAAACGTCTCCAACCTCTTGTGCACAATCTCCTCTCCTCCCATCACTACAGTTTTGGAAAATCCCTTTCTCCACGACACGAAGCACGCTATTTCTCTTGGATCGGGCTAAGAGGTATCTCATTTACCAGTAGCAGTTTAGTTTCCATCATCTCACATATTACCACTGCCTACAAATACCTGCAGAAAATTTGCCAAATTCTACAGCTGCCAATCCCCACTGAGTACATAAAAACTGGCCCTTAAGGTGCCCAAGAAAACAACTGCACTGAAAAATGATTAGCATGTTGATCATGAACAAATGAATCTTAAATGACAGACATGCAAGAAGGTGCAACTGGGCAAGACCACAGAGGGTTCCCATTCTCTAACCTCACAGACAATGCAGCTAAGGCTAAGGGCCAAAGTTACTAGCACAAGGTTCACGCATGCAGCTGAGACTAGAACTTTGGTCCAATGCGTTGGTGAAAAGATCATGTCTTGGAGTCAGGAGGTTAAGGTTCAGAAATAGGCTCTGTCAGCATAGTGGAGAGTCGAGTGTTTTTCAAAGGGTGGCAAGAGATGGTTGGAAGAGGGAAATGGTTCTAGCTGATAAAAGGACTAAGAATAGCAAGGAGACATATCTCAGGCAGTTGGAAAGTTATTTATATAATAACGGTGTGTTATGAAAAGCAGGAGGTCGACATTTAGGCAGGGACTAAACTAACGGTGGGACAAGAGGGTGATGATCAGTGCTTTGCCTCTTTTTCTGCTTCTGTGGTGTCTGTTCTCCTCCCTCCCACCCCCACCCCCACCCCGCCTCACCCCACCCCGCCTCCCTGCATCCTCATTACTCCTGATTCGGTCCTTCAGCATCAGAGTACAATCACCGAGTCTAGGAAAGGAGCTATGAAGGCAGGTGGGCCCCTCAGAAATGTTGTCCTGATGACTTTAGTTTCCCAGGGTATCCTCAAGGGGTCCGCCCTTGGACTTGGCTGTGGTTTCGGCAACCCTGGTCCCTGCACTCTTGGTTGGGGAATGGGGTGGGGTCCCCTTCATAAGATTCCTTCCCCTTTAGACTGCACCATCCTAACAGAATGACTGTCCTTTGTCGTGTAGAATGGAATCGCGGAGAAGGTGAAGGGCAGCATCGCTACCATGCTGACCCTGGCTTCGTCCCCGGGGGATGGGCTCTACAAGGAGCTTGCAGGTAAATACACACAACCTTTGTGTTCTCAGGAGCAAGACACACGGGCTCGGGGTGCTGGCTCCCTTCTCGGTCACAGTCTTGGCTCCCATCACGGGCCAGCTCAGGGTGGGGGAGTCTGAGTTATGCTATGGGGCATAGTGGTGCAAAGGGGACTGGAGAGGCTTTTGCATCAATGCCAGAGCCAACCCCAAGGTCAGCTGAACTGTCCCTTCACAGGGACTGTGTGTGTCAGGATTCTCCAGAGAAACAGGACAACAGGATGTGTATGTCTCCCCCACACACAGACATACATAAGGAGATTCATTTTAAGGAACTGGCTCATGCAACTGTGAAAGGTTCATGAGTCCATGTGATAAGGGAGGCCAGCAGGCTGGAGACTCAGGAAAGACTTGCATTTCAAGTCCAAGAGCAGTCTTCCAGAGAACCAGGGAGAGCCATTGTTGCAGATGAAGTCTAAAAGCAGTCTTCTGGAGAATTCCCTCTTGCTTAGGAAAGACCAGCCTTTTGTTCTAGTCAGACCCTCAGCTGATTAGATGTGGCCCATCTACATTGCAGAGGGCAATCTGCTTTCCCCAGAGTCCACTGATTTAAATGTAAATCTCATCCAAAAATACACTCACAAAAACATCCAGAATAGTGTTTGACCAACTATCTGGGCACCATAACTCAGACAGGTGGAGACATAAAATTAACCATCACAAGGATATCATCCAGTAGCAGACCATAGGCTAAAAACCCAAGATGCCAAAACAGAGCAAATTCACTAGAATTTAGAATGGGGCCAGCTGGGAGGAGAGGGAGTGGAGTAGGAGAGAGATGCCTGGAAAAGACTGGGGGAGGTCTGGCATGGGGTGTGCTTTGTATCTCCTTCCACTGAGCACTTGTGAAGCCTTGGTAAAGACCCAGTGATTTCCCAGACTTCTTCTATGGGCAGGTTTGTGTTTATCTTGAAGGTGCCCACTATGATCAGATAAGCCTTAAGGTAAGAGCAACAATGCCTGGTTGGATCAAGTTGTTTATAAAACACATTGATTGGACCATGTAATCTCTAAGCTGCATTCCTGAGCTCATATTCTGGGACAGTTGACCCAAGTCAGAACAGGATTCTCAGGGGACCTGTTTCCTGGGGACATTTCTGAAAAGGACACTAACTCCTGATACTCTTCTGTAGATGTCAAAAACGAATACAAGGAGATGGAGAAGCTGCACAGAAGCCTGAGGGAGGTTGCTGAGAATGCAGCGCTGCGGAGGGGCATGCAAGGCTTCCTTCTGAAGGTGTCCCCCAGCAAAGCTGGCCCCCCAAAACATAAGATTTAATTCTTGGGGCTTAGCCCCAAGGGGATGAAACACCAGCCTAGAGACAACCAGATTTACTTGTGTGGGTTAAACTGGAACCTATTATACAGAGTGAAGTAAGCCAGAAAGAAAAACACCAATACAGTATACTGACACATATATATGGAATTTAGAAAGATGGCAGTGATGACCCTGTATGCAAGACAGCAAAAGAGACACAGATGTATAGAATGGACTTTTGGACTCTGTGGGAGAGGGTGAGGGTGGGATGATTTGGGAGAATGGCATTGAAACGTGTATACTATCATGTAAGAACGAAGCACCAGCCTATGTTCGATACAGGATACAGGATGCTTGGGGCTGGTACACGGGGATGATCCAGAGAGAGGAAATGGGGTGGGATGTGGGAGGGGGATTCAGGATTGAGAGCTCGTATACACCCGTGGTGGATTCATGTCAATGTATGGCAAAACCAATACGGTATTGTAAAGTAAAATAAAGTAAAAATTAAAAAAATAAATAAATAAAAATAAAAGCTAATAAAGAACATCTCCCAACTTTGGGAATTTTATAGGCAATAGAAAATCCATATATGGTTACTTTTGGCATAAGTTGAGTACAGAACACACACCATTTCATTTTTATTCTATTGCCAATGAAACCCTCAGGAAGTTCTAAAGTTTTAGGGATGAGAAACTTGCGCCTCACCGAAGAAAAATACCTAGAGTGAAAAACTTATATGTGGAATCTAAAATATGACACAAATGCACTTATTTACAAAACAGAAGGAGACTCACAGACATCAAAAACAAACTTACAGTTACCAAAGAGGAAATGGGGTAAAGAGGGAGAAATTAGGAGTTTGAGAGTAGCAGATACAAAATACCATATGTAAAATAGATAAACAATAAGGTCCTACTGTATGGCACAGGGAACTATATTCAATATCCTGTAGTAAACCATAATGGAAAAGAATATGAAAAAGAATATAACATATATGTGTGTGCATATATATTATATGTTTATGTATACATATATGTATACAATATACGTATGTGTGTGTACATATATGTACATATATATCTGATTCAGTTTGCTATACTACAGAAACTATCACAACACTGTGAATCAACTATACTTCAACAATAATAATTTTTTTAAAAGACTCTTTAGTTTGGTCCTTGGTCTGACCCATGGACTCCATCACAAGTTCTAAGTCACAGCCGATCCATCTGCTCAGGAAATGGGACACTGGCTAGAATTAAGCAGAATGTTACTGTCAGAAACATCATGACTGGGGTTCAGGGTAGCCCTTGATTCTGGAGGAGACAAGGGGGAAAGGCATGTTGCTCAGAAGACTGGGAGGTGGGCAGGGAAAAGAATAGTTTTCGAAAACACAGCTTTAAATGCTGCACAGTATTCTGATGTATAGACGTGTTTTGTTGTTGCATAGTCACTAAATCATGTCCAACTCTTTGTGACCCCGTGGACTGTAGCCCACCAGGTTCCTCTCTCCGTGGGATTTCCCAGGCAAGAATGCTTGAGTGGGTTGCCATTTCCTTCTCCAGGGGATCTTGCCAATTCAGGGATTAAACTCATGTATCCTGTGTCTCACGCACTGGCAGGCAGATTCTTTACCTGGGAAGCCCATACTACCATTTATCTTACCATTATTCTATTGCTAGACATTTAGATGGTGCTGTTTTTCTCCACTGTAAATAATATTGTAGAGAATATTCTTATACAGATATCTCTGTCTCTATCTCTGATTTTTTAAACAGATAGACAACCTTATGGTGATTTCAAATACAATTTTAAAAATTAGAATTCCTGTGTATACACAGTATTCTAAAACTCAGAATGAAAGGAAAGTATTCCAACTTATTTATGAAGCAAATTTTAACCATGATACTTAGAACAGTAATTATAAGAAAGAAAAACTAGTAATCATTCTGAATTATGTCTCAGTTCAGTTGCTTAGTTGCGTCTGACTCTTTGGGACCCCATGGACTGCAACATGGCAGGCTTCCCTGTCCTTCACCAACTTCCAGAGCTTGCTCAGGCTCATGTCCATCGAGTCAGTGATGCCATCCAACCTTCTCATCCTCTGTCGTCCCCTTCTCCTGCCCTCATCTTGCACATCTGGAAGTTCTTCGTTCACATAGTGTTGAAGCCCAACTTGAAGAATTTTGAGCATTACTTTGCTAGCACATGAAATGAGTGCAATTGTGTGGTTCAGTTCAGTCGCTCAGTAGTATCCAACTCTTTGCGACCCCATGAACCGCAGCACACCAGGCCTCCCTGTCCATCACGCCAGGACTCCCTGGACTCCTGGAGTCCACCCAAACCCATGTCCATCGAGTCGATGATGCCATCCAACCATCTCATTCTCTGTCATCCCCTTCTCCTCTTGCCCTCAATCTTTCCCAGCATCAGGGTCTTTTCCAATGATTCAGCTCTTCACATTAGGTGGCCAAAGTATTAAGAGTTTCAGCTTCAACATCAGTCCTTCCAATGAACACACAGGACTGATCTCCTTTAGGATGGACTGGTTTGATCTCCTTGCAGTCCAAGGGACTCTCAAGAGTCTTCTCCAGCACCAAAGTTCAAAAGCATCAATTCTTCGGTGCTCAGCTTTCTTTATAGTTCAACTCTCACATCCATATTATGTCTAAGTATCCAATTACGTCTAGATATTCAAAATTTAAGCAACTCCAAATAAAAAATATATGCGTTTTCTACTGTGTAACTGATAAGTTATAGAATTGAGGAGTCCCAATTCCAAAATTCCTCTATCTCTGATTTTTATCTTCTGGATACATTTTTTAAGAATTCCATTATAGTGCTCTGAGTAAAAGAGCACTTTAAAGTCTCAACTAACCTGTCTGCTTACTACCAGGAATGAGATTTCCTGTGTTACCATCTTTTAATACCATTAAAAAAATACAAAATTGATATTATTGTTTTGTTTAATAGGTTCACAGGATCAGATTTTTAATATTACCATCGTGTACTGTATGGGTTGTTACTGATACTGAAACCCTTTTTTGTGTTTATTGAAGTTTCTCCCACTTGAATTGTCCTTTCATAATCTTTTCTTTTGGCGTGGCTATCACTTTCTTATTTTTCTTTTTACTTTGAAAGAACTTCAAACTCTGAACAGTTGCAACAGTACAAAGAACTCCCATCAACCCTGTATCAATATGCCAACATTTGCTTTATCATTCTTCAGTGGGTATGTGTGTGCGCTTGTACATACCTTTCTCAACTATTCCAAAGGAGTTGTATATGTCTATGCCCCTTCACCCCATAATATTTTAGTGTATTCCATAAAAACAAGTATGTTCTCTTACATTAACCCCAGTATAATGATCAAATTCAGGAAATTCAACATTAGTATAGTATCATTGCCTTATCCACAGTCTACGTCCAAATTTCCTTAACTGCCCGGTTATGGCCTGGGCAAAGCAATACTTTTTCATCCAGCACCCAGTCCAGGATCAAGTATTTCACTTGCTTCCTTTAATCTCAGATATTTTCGAGGAATACAGGCCAGATGTCTTATAAAATGTTGGTTGTCTGATGTTTCTTTGTGATTAGAATTGGATACTCTTGGCTAAAACCACCACTTAATTGCCTCATCCTTTTTAATGAACAGAGTCAGAACTCACTGCTGACCTCAAATGATGAGGGAGGAGTCTAGAAACTAAACACAAACACAAGTCTAACCCGGTGTCAAAGCGGGTCCCTCATTTTCTGTCCCGCAGGGCGGTCCTCGCTAGTCTTGGCAGGGCAGGCACGGAGGTTGAGGAGGATTTGGAATAACCCTCTTAGACCTGGAATACCGCCTGCCCATGGCTGCTGGTGACAAGGAGGCATTGCCAAGATGCTTTCACAACGTGGAGCAGAATGGGGAAGAAGGCAGGGGCCACTCAGCTCCATTTCAGCCTGTGGCATCAGGAGGCAATAGCTTTGTTGGCCAAGCTCCTGGACTCTCCAGACTGGCTGCCCTCCTGCAGGGCTGGGTGGGTCTCAGAGCGCAGCAGAAGGACAGCAGGCATGACCTCTGCCACGAAGCAGAGGACCCTGCCAAGCTTCGCTAACAGCTCAGAGGGTAAAGAGCCTGCCTGCAATGCAGGAGACGTGGGTTCAGTCTCTAGGTTGGGAAGATTCCCCGGAGACAAAATTCGCAACCCACTCCAGTATTCTTGCTTGGGAAATCCCATGGACAGAGGAGCCTGGCAGGCAAGTCCATGGGGTCACAAAGTATCAGACAAGACTGAGCAGCTAAGCATGCACAGAGGACCCTGCCAGACTGAGACCGCCAGCAGCCCCCCGTCTCCTGACTTCCCGTGGTCTCTCCTCCTCACATTCTTTCTTCAGCAGGTCCCTTCAGGCCCCGCACACCCTCCTTGGGGAATGCCACCCTTTGTGTACCTGCCAGTGAAAGTTTCAGAGCTCAGGTTTGGCCAGAGGGTAATGGAGATGCTCCTCTGCTCAAGTGTGTCAGTTCAAAAGTAGGGAGGAATGGCTCCTAAAGACTTAACTCTAGCATCTCCACCAGCAGGAACTATGGTCTCATCTGTGAGCAACCACACTTCTCCAAAGCAACTCTTACTCTTGAAAAGTTATTTAGTTTGGGGGCTGCACTGTCTTTGTTGCTGCGCACAGGCTTTCTCTGGTTGCAGCGAGTAGGGGCTGCTCTTTGTTGAGCTGTGTGGGCTTCTCACTGTGGTGGTTTCTCCTGTTGTGGAGCCCGGGCTCTAGGTGCACGGGCTTCAGTAGTTGTGGCACACAGGCATAGTTGCCCGGTGGCATGTGGGATCTTCCAGGACCAGGGATCAGACCCATGTTCCCTGCACTGGCAGGCGGATTCTTAATCCCTGGACCACCAGGGAAGTCCAAAAGCGACTATTAGCATTATTCTTGTAGTAACCAATACTATCTTGTCTCATATGAGGAGAGCTTGTTCTTGGCTTCTGTTTCTTGGCAAAACTGTGCTAAGGTGCCTCTAATCCACCCCGTTCTGGGCTGATGTCACTAAAGCCACTGCTTGAACTGAAATGGGCTCTGCTAAACCTGGCAGGACTGAGTTCATGGCACTTCTTTCTCATCCCCAGCACTCTTCCTTAGGAGACGCCATGTAGATCTTGCCAGTTACCTCATCATCATAAGAAATGGTGACTCTGACTCACCTAAAATGTTAAATTATGCCAAGAAGCTCTGCTTACAAAAGCAGAGAAATGATCATTTGAGAATGCACAGCACCAAAATTGTAAAAATTAAAAATGTTTCTACAAGGACCTACTTTACAGCACAGGGAACTATATATAATACCTTTAATATCTTGGGGCTTCCCAGGTGGCTTAGATGGTAAAGAATCCACCTGCCATGCAAGAGATGCAGCTTTGATTCCTAGGTTGGGAAGATCCCCTGGAGGAGGAAATGGCAACCTACTCTAGTATTCTTGCCTGGGAAATCCCATGGACAGAGAAGTCTGGTGGTCTTACAGTTCATGGGGTGGCAAAAGAGTCAGACATGACTTAGTGACTAAACAGTAACAATAACCTGTAATGAAAGAGAATTGAAAAAGTATGTATATATAACTGAATCGCTTTACTATATACCTGAAACTAACACCACACTGTAAATCAACTACACTTCATTTTTGTTTAAAAAATTTAAAACCAAAAATGTTTCAGTGCTAAATAACATAATGGAATGTGTAATTTGTGGAGCACTTCATTATCTGCCAACATGGGATAAGTGACTTTTAAAATATCTTTTAAAAGTGCTTTTTAAAATATTTTTTAATATTTTAATATTAAATATTAAAATTATTTAATATTTAATATTAAAATTTTAAAATTTTTAAATATTTTAAATATTTTTTAATATTTTTAAAAAGTGCTTTTTAAAATATTTTTTTATGTGGACCATTTAAAGTCTTTATTGAATTTGTTACAACATTGCTTTTATGTTTTTGTTTTCTGGCCATGAGGCATGTGAGATCTTAGCTTCCCAACCAGGGATCAAACCTGCAACCCCTGCACTGGAAGGCCGATTCTTAACCACTGATGAATGAGCAGCATAAAGGTGCCCAGAGAACTTAGGAGAAGCATGGATGAACGGAGTCACAAGTTAGAAGTTTTTAACAAAGAATTAGAAAACAAAGAACTAAGCAGAGATGAAGAACCCAACAACTGAAATTAAAAAAATATACTAGACACAATCAACAGTGGATTAGGTGATACAGAAGAATAGATCAACACACTGTAAGTCAGAGTAGTGGAAATCACTGAAGCGGAACAGAAGAAAGGAAAGAGAATCAAAAGAAACGATGAACTTCCCTGGTGGCCCAGTGGTTAAGAATCTGTCTGCCAATGCCGGGAACACGGGTTTGATCCCTGATACAAGAAGATCCCACGTGCCCTCAAGAGCAGCTAAACTCACGTGCCACAGCTACTGAGCTCCTGTGCTCTAGAGCCTGTGCACCCCCACAAGGAGGAGCCCCCACTCTCCACAACTAGAGAAAGCCCGTGTGCAGCAACAAAGACCCAGCACACCCCAAAGTAAATTAATTTTTAAAAAGGAAATGAGGACAGTTTAAGAGACTTCTGAGACAATACCAATCATACTAACAGGTGTATTATAAGGGTCCCAGAGGGAGAAGGGAGAAAAGGCCAGGAAACATACTTCATCTTCAGACTTCTACAACTAGATTTATCTTGATGATCATTTTGAAGTGCACAGAAATATCAAATCACTATTTTGTACAACAGGAAGGAACATAATGTTTCAAAACATATTTCAAAAACAAATTCATAGAAAAAGAGATAAGGTTTGTGGTCACCAGAGGTGGGAAGTAGAGGGAGAATTGATGAAGGCAGTCAAAAGGTACAAACTTTCAGTTACAAGATAAGTAAATATTAGGGAGGTAATCAACAATATGATAAATATCATTAACACTGCTATATGTTATATATGAAAGAGTAAATCCTAAGAGTTCTCATCACAAGGAAAACCTTTTTTTCTAGTTATTTAATTTTATGTTGATATGAGATGATGGATGTTAACTCAACATTGGGATAATCATTTCATGATGGATATAAGTCAAATCATTATGTATATATATACACATTAAATGTGTACAGAGCTATGTGTCAATTACAGTAAGTCACAGTAAAACTGGAATTAAAAGAGATTGTGTGAGTCTGAGTGAACTCCGAGAGATGGTAATGAACAGGGAGGTCTGGCGTGCTGCGATTCATGGGGTTGCAAAGAGTAAGACACGACTGAGCGACTGAACTGAACTGTGAGACTTCCCTGGGAGTCCAATGGGTAAAACTCCAACGCAAGGGGCACAGGTTCGACCCCTGATTGAGGAACTAAGATCCTACACGCTGTGTTGTCCAGCCAAAAAAAAAAAAAAGAGAGAGAGAGAGAGATTGAATGCAATCTATAAATACCTTTTAAAAGTATTTAAAGTAATGTTCCTTGGGGTGTAGAGTTTTAGAAATAAGGATGGTGGACTAATAAGCAACAGGTCAAATCAGACCCTACCCCGTGGCTTTTCTCCAGCTTTTACAGAAATCTCATTATGCCTGGAAAAGGGAACATATACACTCCTTGCTGTAAAAGATGCTAATAAAGACCTCAGCCACAAGACAATCAGATACACTGCACATTCTTTTCCAGTGGGGAGAAATATTTACATTTTCTCCATAATCTTCTGTTTTCTTCTATCACTGGTTTATAACAAAGAGAAGACTTTGCCAATTGGAGCCTAGAAATTGCTCCAATTTCTATATAGAAATGTAGATAGTGTCTGCTTGGTAAATTAGAACCTGATTCACTTTACATATTCATGGGTGTCTTAGTCTGCTGGGGCTGCTGTAACAAAATACCATATTCTCCATAATCTTCTGTTTTCTTCTATCACTGGTTTATAACAAAGAGAAGACTTTGCCAATTGGAGCCTAGAAATTGCTCCAATTTCTATATAGAAATGTAGATAGTGTCTGCTTGGTAAATTAGAACCTGATTCACTTTACATATTCATGGGTGTCTTAGTCTGCTGGGGCTGCTGTAACAAAATACCATAGACTTTGTGGCTGTGACAACAGCAATTTATTCTCTTCACTTCTGGAGGCTAGAAGTTCAAGGTGTCAGCAAGGTTGCTTGGAGACCTCTCTTTGTTCCATAGAAGACTGCCTTATCACTGCAGCCTCAAAATGCCGGGAACACGGGTTTGATCCCTGATACAAGAAGATCCCACGTGCCCTCAAGAGCAGCTAAACTCACGTGCCACAACTACTGAGCTCCTGCGCTCTAGAGCCTGTGCACCCCTACAAGGAGGAGCCCCCACTCTCCATAACTAGAGAAAGCCCATGTGCAGCAACAAAGACCCAGCGCACCCCAAAGTAAATTAATTTTTAAAAAGGAAATGAGGACAGTTTAAGAGACTTCTGAGACAATACCAGTCATACTAACAGGTGTATTATAAGGGTCCCAGAGGGAGAAGGGGGAAAAGGCCAGGAAACGTACTTCATTTCAGACTTCTACAACTAGATTTATCTTGATGATCATTTTGAAGTGCACAGAAATATCAAATCACTATNTTCTGAGACAATACCAGTCATACTAACAGGTGTATTATAAGGGTCCCAGAGGGAGAAGGGGGAAAAGGCCAGGAAACGTACTTCATTTCAGACTTCTACAACTAGATTTATCTTGATGATCATTTTGAAGTGCACAGAAATATCAAATCACTATTTTGTACAACAGGAAGGAACATAATGTTGCAGATCAATTATATTTCAAAAACAAATTCATAGAAAAAGAGATAAGGTTTGTGGTCACCAGAGGTGGGAAGTAGAGGGAGAATTGATGAAGGCAGTCAAAAGGTACAAACTTTCAGTTACAAGATAAGTAAATACCAGGGAGGTAATCAACAACATGATAAATACCATTAACACCGCTGTACGTTATATAGGAAAGTTAGAGTAAATCCTGAGTTCTCATCACAAAGAAAACCTTTTTTTCTAGTTCTTTAATTTTATGTTGATATGAGATGATGGATGTTCACTCAACATTGGGATAATCATTTCATGATGGATATAAGTCAAATCATTATGCATATATATACACATTAAATGTGTACAGAGCTATGTGTCAGTTACAGTAAGTCACAGTAAAACTGGAATTAAAAGAGATTGTGAGACTTCCCTGGGAGTCCAATGGGTAAAACTCCAATGCAAGGGGCACAGGTTCAACCCCTGATTGAGGAACTAAGATCCTACACGCTGTGTTGCCCAGCCAAAAAAAGAGAGAGAGAGAGATTGAATGCAATCTATAACTACCTTTTAAAAGTATTTAAAGTACTGTTCTCTTGGGGTGTAGAGTTTTAGAAATAAGGGTGGTGGACTAATAAGCAACAGATCAAATCAGACCCTACCCCGTGGTTTTTCTCCAGCTTTTACAGAAATCTCATTATGCCTGGAAAAGGGAACATATAAACTCCTTGCTGTAAAAGATGCTAATAAAGACCTCAGCCACAAGACAATCAGATACACTGCACATTCTTTTCCAGTGGGGAGAAATATTTACATTGTCTCCATAATCTTCTGTTTTCTTCTATCACTGGTTTATAACAAAGAGAAGACTTTGCCAATTTGAGCCTAGAAATTGCTCCAATTTCTATATAGAAATGAAAATAGTGTCTGCTTGGTAAATTAGAACCTGGTTCACTTTACATATTCATGGGCGTCTTAGTCTGCTGGGGCTGCTGTAACAAAATACCATAGACTTTGTAGCTTCGACAACAGCAGTTTATTCTCTTCACTTCTGGAGGTTAGAAGTTCAAGGTGTCAGCAAGGTTGCTTGGAGACCTCTCTTTGTTCCATAGAAGACTGCCTTATCACTGCAGCCTCACACCATTTTTCCTTTGTTTGCGCTCTCCTAGTATCTTCCCATGTGTTTGAGTTTCCTCTTTTTTTTTTTATATAAAATTAATTTATTTCTTCAAAAATGAAATGCAAATGGCAGCCACAAAAGCCATGAATAGCACAGTCACTTGAACTTCTAATAAACTTTGGGTGAAATCCTCTTCATTAAAATGAAGAATGTGGACTCCCTTAAATTAAAAGGGAAATGACTCCATTCCCATTCCTCTATTCAGTTGTTCTCCCTGTATCTGGCATAATCTGAGCATTCACCTTCAGAAGCTAATATTCTACATTGGCTGTGTTGAGGTGGTTGTTCATAGGATTTTTTTTAATATATATTTATAGAACAAAATATAATTATTGGAGAAAAATTGCTCTACAATATTGACATGTGGCAGAGGCCAACATAATATTGTTGAGTTTCCTCTTTTTACAAGGACACTGGTCAGACTGGATTAGAGACTACCCATCAGCCTCATTTTAACCCAACTAGCTCTTTAAAGACACGGTCACATTCTGAGAGAGTGGTATGGGGAGGTTAGAGTTTCTACACATGAACTTGAAGGGGACACAGTTCAGCCCCCAACAATGGACCAGTCTTCCCAGAACCCAGGGAGGACTGGTGCATCCTTGACAAGATCTGAGACTGGCTGCCTCCATGCTCCAAACACGTGCTCTTCACTAGCTCTTCTCCACTAATGCACAGTACCGTTGAGTCCTGCCCCAAGGCCACAGGCAGAGCCCAGAACAAAAGTCAGCTCCAAAGCTGACTTAGCCCCTTTGTAACCATTGCCAGTAAGAGCCCCTGTGATCATCACTAGCCAGGTTCTTGAGCCCAAATTAGGCAAAAATTCCCCCTCTTGGTAATCAGCCTATAGCACCCCAACCAATCACCTAATGCCAACCTTCCAGCAGGATTTTTCTTCATCTTGAGGCTACACATTTGGCTACTAACCCATGAAAACTGTCAAATCTCCCTGGTCTGTTGGGAGGTTGGAGTGCCCACATTATCTCTGTTGTTTGTTTTTGATAAAGTCACTCCCTTCTGAAATGGTTTTTGTCTGGAAATTCTTTTCCAACACGTGCTTGGACTGCATCAACAAATACTGCCTACCTACTAAGTCTGAAGGGTTCCAATGCCTAAGAGTCGATCCCTCCTCAAGGAAGCTTGTAATCATGTGAAGATGCAGGGGTGACCTCTATAAACCAAACCAAACCTCAAGAGAGGTTCAAAGAGTTATGGGACTTCAGTGGGGACAGAACCTTGTGCTTGGAGTCCTCGTCCGTTTGGTCCGCTATAATAATACCATAGGCTGGGTGGCTTATAAACGACAGAAATTTACTTCTCAGAGCTCTAGAGACTGTGGAGTCCAAATCAAGGCACTGGCAGATTCAGTGTCTGGTGAGAACCCACTTCCTGGTTCACAGCCGGGGCCTTCTCCCCGTGCCCTCACATGGCAGAGGGGAAAAGGGAGCTCTCTGAGGTCTGTTTTATGAGGACACTAATCCTATTCACAAGGGCTCCACCCTCAAATATAAATGAGTGCGGTCACTATGGAAAACAGTAATGAAGCATCCTTAAAAAAACTGAAAACAGAGTTGCCATATGATCCAGCAATCCCATTCCTGGGCATATACCTGGACGAAACTATAATTCAAAAAGATACATGCACTCCTATGTTCATGGGCAGCACTATTCACAATGGCCAAGACATGGAAGCTACTGAAATGTCCATCAGAGGATGAATGGATAAATATGTAGTACATATACACAATGAGTGTATGAAGTAATGCTATTTGCAGCAACACAGATGAACGCAGAAACTATCGTACTAAGTAAAGTAAGATACTGGGAAAGAATGAGGGCAAGATGAGAAGGGGGTGACAAGGATGAGATGGCTGGATGACTAACTCAGTGAATGGCTGGATCATTGACTCAATGAACATGAGTTTGAGAAAACATAGGGAGATAGTGAATAACAAGGAAGCCTGGCGTGCTGCAGTTCATGGGGTCACAAAGAGTCAGACACAACTTAGCAACTGAATAACAACAACAAAAGTCAGGAAGAGCAAGACAAATAATACCGTATGATATCACTTATATGTGGAATCTAAAATATCATACAAATGAATTTATCTACAAAACAGAACAGACTCACAGATACAGAGAACAGACTTACAATTCCAATGAGGAGGGAAAGGGATGGACTGGGAGTTTGGGATTAGCAGACGCAAACTGTTATATATAGGATGGATAAACTACAAAGTCCTATTGTATAGCACAGGGAATTATATTCAATATCCTGTGATAAGCCATAATGGAAAAGAATATGAAAAACAATATATATAACTGAGTCACATTGCTGTATAGCAGAAATGAGTATGAATACACGGAGAAGGCAATGGCACCCCACTCCAGTACTCTTGCCTGGAAAATCCTATGGATGGAGGATCCTGGTAGGCTGCAATCCATGGGGTTGCTGAGGTTCGGACATGACTGAGCGAATTCACTTTCACTTTTCACTTTCATGCATTAGAGAATGAAATGGCAACCCACTCCAGTGTTCTTGCCTGGAGAATCCCAGGGACAGGGGAGCCTGGTGGGCTGCCATCTATGGGGTCACACAGAGTCGGACACGACTGAAGCGACTTAGCAGCAGCAGCATGAATACAACTGTGTAAATCAACTATACTTCAGTAATTAATAAAAAGAACACGGGCTCCACTCTTACCACCAAGTCCCCTCTCAAAGGCCCCCCTTCCTAATACCATCACATTGTGGGTCACTGGAAAAGATCCTGATGATGGGAAAGATTGAGGGCAGGAGGAGAAGGGGACAATAGAGGGTAAGATGGTTGGATGGCATCACCGACTCAATGGACATAAGTTTGAGCAAACTCTGGGAGATAGTGAAGGACAGGGAAGCCTGGTGTGCTGTAGTCTATGGGTCACAAAGAGTTGGACATGACTGAGCTACTGAACAACAACAACAACATGAATTTCAATGCCCAAAGAGCTTCACTGACTCCACACTCTGGAGTAATTGTTTCCTTCTCTCCCCAATAGAGAACTGTAGGCTGGTCACTGGGAAGTTTCTAGACTGAGAAATGTCAAGCCTGGATATATCACACTGATATCATACTGAAAACACATCAAGTGCACAGCAGGATGTTGGTGCCAAGTTGCCAGCCCTCTTTTCCCTTCAGTTCCCAGAAAATTGACTGCCAGTCTTAGACTCTCAAAGGAGAAGGCTGAAGATGATCAAACAACATGAAAAAAAAAAATCATAAAGACAAATATTGGGGGTTCACTTGTAAAATAGTCCATCACAGTGAAATCCTGAGTTGACCCATTCTTTCAAATAACTTTTTCAGTCCTCCACTTCTAAATATGAGATAATCAAGACTTTAGAGAACAGAACAATCTCTCACATAATAAGACAAAACAAACAGAATATAAGCAGCTCAAAGGCAATAGAGACAGTTATAAGGAGAAGAAAATATTTCTTAGAAGCTATCATTAATATCTTTAGGGAGACATGTAAAGATATTGCATAGATGAGAAAAGAAAGTTCTATGATAAAAATGTATCACAGAGTAAGAAAATCCTGGAAAAATAAAAAATTTGCTAGCAGAAATTTTTTTAAGTTAAAAAAGATATTTGCAAGATAAATTCAAGGAAATATCCCCAAAAGTAGGACAAAAAAATGAGAAGATGAAACCTGGGAATTAAAAGCTAGGAAAATTAGAGAACTTGTCCAGAAAGTACAACAACTGAATAAGAAGAGTTTTGAAAGAGAAAAGGGGGATGGGGGCTGGGAAGGAAGGAAATTGTGAAGAGAATAATTCAAGAAGCTTTCCGAAAAGTGTAGACCCTGAGATTTCAGACTGAAAGGTCTCATTTTGTGCCTGGAACAATGGGTACAAACTGGCCCACATCAACATTCATATCTGTAAAATTTCAAAGTACTGGGGACAGAGAAAGTTTCAAACATTTCTAAAGAGGAAAGAAAGAAGGTCATAGGTAAGGATCAGGGATAAGAATGGCTTTGAATGTCATAATATTGAAAGCTAACAATGGTAGAATGTCTTAAACATTTGGAGGAGAAAATATCTCAACTCGGATATAAAATGGGAATTTTATGCCCAAACTATTAGTCAAGGGTGAAGGTAAAAGTAAAGATATTTTCAGCTATGCAAAGTCTCCATAGAAGTATTCTGCCATAAATATGCGCCACCAAACAAGGAAGAGAAAGGCAGGATAGTAAGAAAGAAGAAGTTCCAACCTGAGAAGGAATCAAGGAGAAGCACCAGGATTACAGTGAAGGAAAATCTCTGGATAATATCCATGAACTAGGTGTAGAGATGCTTCCCAGGTGGCTCAGTGGTAAAGAATCCACCTGCCAATGCAGGAGACATAGGTTTGATCCTTGGGTCTGGAGGATCCCCTGGAGAAAGAAGTGGAAACCCACTCCAGTCTTCTTCCCTGGGAAATCCAATGGACAGAGGAGCCTGGCGGGCTACAGTCCACGGAGTCAGACATGACTTAGTGACTAAACAGCAGCAGCAAGTGTGGAGAGCAACTGGTCCACACGAAGCCTATCAAAAAGTCTGGGGGGATATCTACAGGAATATGAATTGGTAGAATATCTTATGTATTTGACTCTATCTAGAAGAGATGAATGCAAATGATGTGGGGGAGGCTGGAGACTAGAGAAGAATTCATGATAGATAAATAGAAAACTACAGAATCAGAAAAATAAGATAATTATTCACTCTGGGAAAAATCAAATGTTGTAGAGGAAAATTAAGAAATAATATATATTGCATGACTTGGCTGCAAACAGAACTGATTTACGTAGTCAAATTAAACTGAAAATGATATTTAAAAAGGCATGAGATAGCTCTACTAGGAGAGCAGGGGAAGAAATATTATTTGAAGTGGGAAGTAAAGAAAACTAATTCTTCTCTCCATAGTGGGAATGGATAATGCATAAAACAAACAAAAATCAAGAAATAGCAGTATAACTGTGTTACTCAGAAAGGTGGAAAGAAGTATAACAAACAACTCTAAAAGTTGAAATGGGTGCCTATGGGAATGAGGATTTGGGTTTGAGCATTTAGGGATCTGTTGATTTTATAATAAAGCTATAGAACTATTTGATTATTAAAAAAACTATACAAAATTTGCATAAAAAATAAAAAGCATGTGTACCTTTGATAAATGTTAAATCTAAATTAAAGAAAACCTCCATTTTGCATGAGCTATGATATGTATCCAGTGCTTCAGGAAGGGGGACAAAAAAGAAGTATATTCTATCACTTGATGTTCTGATTCCTTCACTCTTTCCCTTCCTCTCCCTTTTCTCTCCCTCCCCTTCCTTTTTTCCATTTATGTGACTTATTTTCCTCTCTTTCATCTCCCTCATTCTTTCTCAATTTCTCTTCAACTTTTCCCCCCTTTTTCTCCTTTTCTCTCTTTCTGGCATAATATGCAGCCAAAATATCTTTATTATTATTACTTATTATATTTATTGAAGATAATGTTTCCTGTTCTTAGTTCTTAATATGAAAAGCATGCATGGAATGTTCTTTCCTTCCCCCAGCCAAAGCAATCTAGGCAGAAAAATCAGTGTAAGTTACTTTTTAACAAGGCAGAGAAATTTTTCATGTAAAGGTGCTCATCGACTTGGGAGAGATGTCGGAGGTCACTGGCCCCAACCAGTTGCCTGGTGTAGGATACCCTTGTGTGGTACTTCCATTAAGCACAGGTTACCCAGGCTCTGATTAAACAATGTGAAGTTTCCATCACAAGCCAGAACACCGAGATCCAAACAGCTGTTACGAATAAGAGCTTCTATAAAAACCTAAATTTACGCAGCACTGTGGTGCATGTGTGTTAAGTCACTTGGGTGTGTCTGACGTTTTGTGACCCTATGGACAGGCTCCTCTGTCCATGGGATTCTTCCAGCAAGAATACTGGAGTGGGCTGCCATTTCCTTCTCCAGTGGATCCTCCCGATCCAGGGATTGAACCTGTGTCTCTTTTGTCTCCTTCATTGGCAGGGGGGTTCTTTATCACTAGTGCCACCTGGGAAACCCAGAGCTTCTATATGTTGAACAGAAATCTGCACTCCCCCCTCCTTGGATTATTTAAAACAAAACAAACACTGCTCCCTATGACAGCTCTTCATGTATCTGCCAGCAGAAAACACATCCCCTTGAGTGATTTCTGCTCTGGGCTTAAAACTTCTTTCCTGTTTCTAGACCCTCCTCCATCCTAGTCACCCCTGGGGGCACCCTCTAAGCTGCAACCTACTCTTTCAGTAAGAGGCACCTTCGAGCTGAGCGTGCTTCACCAGGTGTGAGCTCACTGATGTAGAACGCAGGTGCTGGCACCTCCCTTTTGTCGGCTCACCAGACTTCCGTGGTTGCAACCTAAGTTTTGAAATAGCTGCATATCTGTTTCTTTCAACCCCTGCTGGCTTACATCAACCTCGAAGTCATTTAAAAGCTTATGTTTTCTCCTTATGTGTTCCTGAGAGGCTTGCTACCCCACATCCTGTATGTAAACAGATGAGTTTCCCCAGCACTGCTCTCTGTTTTACATTTATCCCACTACATCTCTTCTTCTGAGTTTTGGCCCCAATTTTCACCCTCTTTTGAGAATTTCCTTATGATTCACTTGAATGAACATGTTTGGCTCCCCATTACAAATTGCTCACATTAAAATTACTTCATCACTCAATTCCCAAACAAAATTTACATCATCTCAGCTCTAAGACAGATGCTCTTCAAGTCCCTCACTATGTGACCCATGCTGGGTCCCCCGGGCTGTTGACAAGGAGGTCCGGGCAAGCCCTACTCTCCGGTCTCTGGCCTAAGCACATGATGGGGAGAGGCACCCATGGCCTTCAGTGCCTAAAACCCTGGACCAGGGTCAGAAAACTTGAGCTGTCTCCTGTAATCCATCATCCCCACACCTTCTGGGAAATTGAATGAACATGAGCCGAACACAAGGGGACGAAGCAGATGGTTGGGAGAATTCCATGCTGGATGCTGAGCAGGGAGCTCCATGAGGCGGAGGCCCTTGCTCCCACTGTCTCGGGACTCCGCGCCAGCTGTCAGCAGCTGGACACCAGAGAGAGAACCACATCATGATGGATACTCCATCTGTCAGGAGCTATCAACCCTGAAAAATGACAACAATGGCTTACACTTGCGAACTGCTTTGAGCTTTCGACATTCTTCTCCCTTGTAGTAACCCTTGCAGACAGGAAGGCCAGGGAGTAATAACCCAGCCTGACAGATGAGGAAACTGTAAGATTTGTAGAGGCTGGGAGATTTGTCCACACCCACAGCGCTTGGGAGGTGGAGGCCAGGTCGAGTGTCCTGCCTCGGGGTCCAGTGCTTTTGGCAACTTTAAGCTGTCAGGTCATCAATTAACAAGTGCTGACCTACCACCTGCCCTGGGGCTGATGCTGGCTTAGATGCTGGCGGAGTGACACACAAGTGTATAACACATGAACTCTGACCTCCGTGAGCTCAAAAAACCCTACAGTACTTTGTTCAGGGACCTGAGAGGGTGGGGCAACCCCTGAGCACAAGAGCCAATGAGAGAAGAGGAAGGCGGAGGATACTTCCGGTGAGGGGCAGGGCTTGGGCTGGTCCTGCTGCGTTGGGAAGTCTGGGGCACAGGCTGAGGGAGATGGGTGTGGGTGGGGAGGGGTTAGAAGGGACGGGCCTCATTGGGATCAAGGTGAAGAAAACAGGATGGAGAGAGTGGCAGTCACTGGCCTTGATCAAGTGAAGGAGGAAACAGAACAGGCTCTATCTTGAAAGCAGGACTCCATCTTGGGCAGACTGCGGAGTTGGAGCTATATGCCCAGTAACTATGGAAACGACATAACAACTGGAAAACCAGCCCGCCCCTCACTCCAATGAAGAGCCCCAGGGCTCTCCATCGCCTAAAAGAATACCCTAATTATCTGTGTCACCGAATAGAACCATACATTCTATTATGCTTATTGGGGTATGACCACAGGCCTATTGATAATTGTTCACTGTTAACTACCTAGACTTAAGGCATATGAATCACGGGTTAACTTTGATTGTCAGGGAATTTGGGGAGGTGGGTTTGTGCATGTACACTTAGGGTATATAAGGTTTTCACAAAAACTGTCGGGGTCCTTGCGTAAGAGGAGACTCTGCCCTGAGCTCGCTGGTGTGATAAACTGCACTCCATTATCATGTGGCTACAACACAAGGCCGTGAAACCCATGCTTTAGGTGTCCAGCTCTCAAATATTTATCAGGCTCTGCTGCAGGCTGGTGTGGCAGTGGCAGGTGGCGCAGGTGGGACAGGGTCTCCCCCCACCCCAGGAAGGGGAAGACAGGACTGAACGTCTCCTCCCCACACCCCAGTAGCATGCTGCTGCTGCTGCTGCTAAGTCGCTTCAGTCGTGTCCGACTCTGTGCGACCCCACAGACGGCAGCCCACCAGGCTCCCTCGTCCCTGGGATTCTCCAGGCAAGAACACTGGAGTGGGTTGCCATTTCCTTCTCCAATGCAAGAAAGTGAAAAGTGAAAGTGAAGTCGCTCAGTCGTGTCTGACTCTTAGCGACCCCATGGACTGCAGCCCACCAGGCTCCTCCGTCCACGGGATTTTCCAGGCAAGAGTACTGGAGTGGGGTGCCACTGACAGTAGCATGAGCCATCTTCTACTCTTTGACACTCAGAGGAATAAGCCTTACAGTTTTCTGACATTTGTTTTTATTTAAATTGTAAACAAGCTCTTTTCACTACCTTAGTTCAGAATTCCCTTCAGCATCAGCTGTGGAGCACTAGCCCTGTTCTCTGTGTGCACTTAAAAAGGAAGAAACCTTAATACTTTACCCCACACCCACTTGGGAAGGCACCATGCTCAATACCACCTTAAAAGCTCTGGTAAGTCCTGCAATAAGAGGACACTTTTGGTTTGACCAGAGGACCCTATTTCAAGGGATTCCGAGGAATATCTCCTGAAACTAGTGGGCTCACAGCCACTGTCCCATCCCATCTGGCCCTCACAACTGCCCTGTGAAAAGGGGTTATTATCTTTATGTCAGGTGAGAATACTGGGACCAACAGCTTAGTGCTTTGCCAAAGGACACGCACATAGGAATTCTCCAGTTAAGGTCTAGACTTGATAATATGAATCTACAACTTTGTCCGAGTTCAGCCGTACACTGTTGGAATCATCTTTTAAAGATGATTATTGGATTTTTCTGATTAACAAAGTATACATACTTTTCGGGGGGCGGATACAGAAAATTGTGCAGGAAGAAATAAAAGTCACTACATGATACCAGTCTAATGGCAGAAAGTGAAGAATTAAAGAGTTTCTTGATGAGAGTGAAAGAGGAGAGTGAAAAAGCTGGTTTAAAACTCAGCATTTAAAATACTAAGATCATGGCATCTGGTCTTATCACTGCATGGCAAACAGGGAAAAAGTGGGAACAGTGACAGATCTTATTTTTTTGAGTGCCAAAAATTACTGCAAATGGTGACTGCCACCATGAAATTAAAAGGTGCTTGTTCCTTGGAAGGAAAGTTACATCAAACTTAGCATATTAAAAAGCAGAGAGATCCCTTTGCCGACAAAGGTCTGTCTAGTCAAAGCTATGGTTTTTCCAGTAGTCATGTACAGATGTGAGAGGTACACCAAAAAGAAGGTTGAGCACTGAAGAACTGATGTTTCAAACTGTGGTGCTGGAGAAGACTCTTGAGAGTCCCTTGGACAGGAAGGAGATCAAACCAGTAAATCCTAAAGGAAATCAACCCTGAATATTCATTGGAAGGACTGATGCTGAAGGTCCAATACTTTGGCCACCTCTTTGATGCAAAGAGCCAACACACTGGAAAAGACCCTGATGCTGGGAAAGATTGAAGGCAGGAGAAGGGGACAATAGAGGATAAGATGGTTGGATGGCATCACCAGCTCAACAGACATGAGTCTGAGTAAACTCTGGGAGAGAGTGAAGACAGGGAAGGCTGGTGTGCTGCAGTTCGTGGGGTCACAAAGAGTCGGACATGACTGAGCAACTGAACAATAATAAAGGAGTGATGTAAAGCTGATCAGACTCAGACTCTCCCAGAGGCCTGGGCTGATTCAGAAGCCCCCTTCCTTGGGTATATCCTTCCTCCCCCAAGATTTACTCCTATGGGCAGGGGCAGTGAGGCCTGTGGCTGGAGGTGGTTGCTGCATTTCAGTTAAGATCAGAGGGGTACTTTGAGATAAACAGTAAGATGACAAGCCAGAAAGCATTTACGCTATTGATCAAACTTGTAGAAAACCACACAAGCCAAATTCCTACATCATTTCCTGTGTGTACAATAACTACTTTTTAAAAAAACTCTGCTGAACAAGACCTAAATTGATTCAATTCACTGTATAATTAAACAATGTTTTCTTTTTAAAAGGGTAAATGTAAATTCTGGGTTTTGAGAGATTATGTACTTTTCATCAGGACATTCCTACAAAGCCTACAATGACAGAGAAAAATAAACACTGGTTTGTGAACCACGGACAAGGTTGTTGTTTTTTTTTTTTTTTGTATTTATATTTCACCTGAACCAGATTAAAAGTTTTTATATTTCACCTGAACCAGGTTAAAAGAAATGAAGACTAAAGGTAAAAATTATAAAGCATATATTTTTTGTAGAGCAAGCCACAAATGAAATAATAAGATATCTAGATTGCCACATTCATGGAGACAGAAAGTATAAATAGATGCTGGCTCCCAGGGACTGGGGAAGGGAGTAAAGAGCTATTTTTGATGGGAGTTTCAGTTTTGCAAAATAAAACAGTCCTGTAGATGGGTCACACAATACTGTGGACTTACCTAACTACAGTTCAGTTCAGTCGCTCAGTTGTGTCCGACTCTTTGAGACCCCATGAATCGCAGCACGCCAGGCCTCCCTGTATCACCATCTCCCGGAGCTCACTCACACTCACGTCCATCGAGTCCGTGATGCCATCCAGCCATCTCATCCTCGGTCATCCCCTTCTCCTCCTGCCCCCAATCCCTCCCAGCATCAGAGTCTTTTCCAATGAGTCAGCTCTTCGCATGAGGTGGCCAAAGTACTGGAGTTTCAGCTTCAGCATCATTCCTTCCAGAGAAATCCCAGGGTTGATCTCCTTCAGAATGGACTGGTTGGATCTCCTTGCAGTCCAAGGGACTCAAGAGTCTTCTCCAACACCACAGTTCAAAAGCATCAATTCTTCGGCACTCAGCCTTCTTCACAGTCCAACTCTCACATCCATACATGACCACAGGAAAAGCTATAGCCTTGACTAGACGGACCTTAGTCGGCAAAGTAATGTCTCTGCTTTTGAATATACTATCTAGGTTGGTCATAACTTTTCTTCCAAGGAGCAAGCGTCTTCTAATTTCATGGCTGCAGTCACCATCTGCAGTGATTTTGGAGCCCCAAAAAATAAAGTCTGACACTGTTTCCACTGTTTCCCCATCTATTTCCCATGAAGTGATGGGACCGGATGCCATGATCTTCGTTTTCTGAATGTTGATGCTAATAACTAAAAAGTCAAGATGGTGTATTTTATATTATGTGTGAAAGTTTTAGTTGCTCAGTCATGTCCAACTCTTTGTGACCCCATGGACTGGGGCCTGCCAGGCTCCTTTGTCCATGGAATTTTCCAGGAAAGAATACTGGAGTGGGTTGCCATTCCTTTCTCCAGGGGATCTTCCTGACCCAGTGACTGAACCCTTATCTCTTTTATTGCAGGCAAATTCTTTACCATCTGAGCCACCAGGGAAGCCCCATGTTATGTGTGTGCTGTGCAAAGCCACTCAGTCCTGTCTGACTCTTTGCGACCCATGGACTTTAGCTTGCCAGGCTCCTCTGTCCATGGGGATCCTCCAGGGAAGAATACTGGAATGGGATGCCATGCCCTCCTCCAGGGTACTATAGCACAATTAATTTAACTTTAAAAATAAATTAGGTGTTTGGGATTAACAGATACACACTACTATATATAAAATAGGTAACCAACAAGGACCTACTGTATAGCATAGGGAACTATATTCAATATCTTGTAATAACCTATAATGGAAAAGAGTCTGAAAAAGAATATACACACACACATACACATATATCGATATGTTGTAGCCACGTGTTCCAGGAAACAAGCTCACTCAGAAGGACAATGCAGATAGTGGAGTGCAGTTTATTACTTTGGCAGGCCCAAGGCAGAGTCTCCTCTTAGGCAAGGACTCTGACCAGTTTTTGTGAAAACCTTATATACCCTAAGTGTACGTGCACAAACCCACCTCCCCAAATTCTCTGACAATCAAAGTTAACCCGTGATTCATATGCCTTAAGCCTAGGTAGTTCAGTTCAGTTGCTCAGTTGTGTCTGACTCTTTGCGACCCCATGAATCGCAGCACACCAGGCCTCCCTGTCCATCACCAACTCCTGGAGTTCACTCACATTCACTCAGACAATTATCAATAGGCCTGTGGTCATACCCCAATAAGCATAATAGAATGTATGATTCTATTTGGTGACACAGATAATTAACGTGGTCCACTGGAGAAGGGAATGGCAAGCCACTTCTGTGTTCTTGCCTTGAGAACCCCATGAACAGTATGAAAAGGCAAAATGATAGGATACCAAAAGAGGAACTCCCCAGGTCATTAGGTGCCCAATATGCTACTGGAGATCAGTGGAGAAATAAGTCCAGGAAGAATGAAGGGATGGAGCCAAAGCAAAAACAATACCCAGTTGTGGATGTGACTGGTGATAGAAGCAAGATCCGATGCTGTAAAGAGCAATACTGCATAGGAACCTGGAATGTCAGGTCCATGAATCAAGGCAAATTGGAAGTGGTCAAACAAGAGATGGCAAGGGTGAACATCGACATTCTAGGAATCAGCGAACTAAAATGGACTGGAATGGGTGAATTTAACTCAGATGACCATTATATCTACTACTGTGGGCAGGAATCCCTCAGAAGAAATGGAGTAGCCATCATGGTCAACAAAAGAGTCCGAAATGCAGTACTTGGATGCAATCTCAAAAA
>SJYT01056853.1:87181-114484 GCA_006410635.1 Cephalophus harveyi
AAAAAATTTATTTTCTAACTTTCCCAGCCTTCATTCCTTGTGGCAGAACATGATCGCTATTGGAGTGGTGCTAACCACTGTGATTGTTTTGATATGCCTTGCTCCATGTCTTATAAGAAATATTTTTAAGGAGGTTTTAGACATGAGAGTGTTAATACATCGTAACATGTTACAACACCGACATCTCCTGGAGCTTTTAAATAATAAAGAAGGGGGAGCTGCGGGGGACTGCCCCTGAGGGGTTAAGTCCTGGGAGCTACCCAAGCGTTATCGCAGGGCCCCATGGCTTGTCCTGGGCTTCAGCCCAGGCATGTCCTGAGCTCTCTGTCCCGCCACCCCGAAGAATGTGTTTACGACCTTGTGGCTCCAGGTGTCTGGTGTTTATCGCACTTCAAGGAGGTAGGAGATGTGTTCTGCACACAATGGTGAAAGTCTGGTGATTGATTATTGTGGTCAAAATAAATGACATAAGTCCTAAATGTTATCCTATATATACTGCATGCTTAATAAAGTTGGTATCAGACAATGCATAAGGAAGCGGTCTGATCCTCTCAACCCCATCTTTCTGTCTTCTTATCTTTCTTTAGCGGGTGTTCTTCTTCGCATCCTCCCCACAGGTATTGCTGCCTGACTGTGCTGGCCGCGGCACAAAGAGTTCGTTTGGGTTTTTCCATAAGATGGTATGGAAAAACTCGAACAAACTTTTTGGCCTACCCAATACATAGACTGGTTCAAATGCTGACTGGAGCCAGTGTTACAAACTCCTGAAATATGCCAGGATAGACACCTTGGGAGAGGAGAGCAAATTCATCGCAAGACCCTCCATGTCCCCCTCTTCCCAGTCTTCTTTCCAACATCCAGAACCTCCTCTACCCTGCCTATATCCAGTTCAAAAATCAGTTCTTCAAAGAAGCCTTCCTCAAAACCAGAATTGAAAGAGACACCTGTACCCCAATGTTCATCGCAGCACTGTTTATAATAGCCAGGACATGGAAGCAACCTAGATGTCCATCAGCAGATGAATGGATAAGAAAGCTGTGGTACATATACACAATGGAGTATTACTCAGCCATTAAAAAGAATACATTTGAATCAGTTCTAATGAGGTGGATTAAACTAGAGCCGATTATACAGAGTGAAGTTAGCCAGAAAGAAAAACACCAATACAGTATACTAACGCATACATATGGAATTTAGAAAGATGGTAATGATAACCCTGTATGCAAGACAGCAAAAGAGACACAGATGTATTGAACAGTCTCTTGGACTCTGTGGGAGAGGGTGAGGGCAGGATGATATGGGAGAATGACATTGAAACACGTATATTACTACATGTGAAACAAACCACCAGTCTAGGTGGCATGAGACAGGGTGCTTGGGGCTGGTGCACTGGGATGACCCAGAGGGATGGGATGGGGAGGGAGGTGGGAGGGGGGTTCAGGATGGGGAACACATGTACACCCATAGCTGATTCAAGTCAATGTATGGCAAAACCAATACAATATTGTAAAGTAAAAAAAAAATAATAAATAAAATAAAAAGAAGCCTTCCTCAGCTTCCTGAACATAACCTCCAAGCTGAAGTCACTGTTCCCTCCTCTCGGGACATGTTCCAAGGCTAGATTATTATCACAAGTAAACACTATATGAAGTACAATTAACCTCTGTAAAAATTCCCATTTATTTCATACTGTTCCTGGCACTCATTTTAATCCTCTTAAATCCCTCCAATTGCATATTATCATTCAATGAAATCAATGCTCAGAAAAACTAAAATGCCCAAGAACTGGAACCCAATCCAAGTGTATCAGACACCACAGAATATGTTTTTGCCACTATTCTATATTGCCTTATGAGTCTCTCCATTAAAAAAAAAAAAACAACCCTAATTGGGTTTTCTTCTAATGTATAAAAGCAATAATATCCAATATTAGGGTACAGGTAAATATAATTGTATATCCTATGGATATATAATACCCATGTATTATTACTATGAGACCCATGGTCCAGTATTACCAATTCATGAAAGATGCATATTTTAAAAAGAAAACACATGGGGAGAGTTTAGATTTCTATGTCTAGCAAAATGGCAACACNTCCTTGTCTCATAATGTCACTAAAGTAATGGGAACTCAAGAAGATATTGATAAAAGAATAGAAGATAGATTATCTGCTCTATATGATGCTATAAGAATTATTGGAGAAGAAATCCAGAGTATTAATTATATGTCTAGCAAAATGGCAACACATACAGTATTGAGATTTCTGGGGGGAAATACAACAGACACTTTTCAAATGTATAACTGCACTCACAAGGAAATAAGGGAAATCCACTAAGGCTGAAAATGAACAGAAAGCTGGAAGTTGATGCTGAGGTTGTAGTTGCCTGAGATATCTGTTGATTTCTAAAACATAGAGACAGGAGTCCAATGGCTACAATACAGAAGTTGGAACCTTGGGCGCATTCAAGATGAGGGGTTGGAACTAAGGTGCCTTGGAAAACCAGGAACCTTTAAGAGATGCATCCTTGTGGGTGAAAGGATGAACTGAGAAAAAATAAAAATAAAACCCTGGCCACTGTGCTCTGTGGGAAGAAATAATTCTCCTCTGAGAACTGACATCCACAGGTTTGCTCCTCACAGGTCTGGGCTCCACTTTTCATTCCAAGTTTGGTTCAATTAAAACCAAGGGGAGAAATTACCTTAAATTAGTTCTGGGCTGGTGGTACCCACAGATACCTGGCCGTGGCAATCACAAATCCTTTCTGGAAGAATTCACCTCAACTCTCAGGGAGAACTCAGATAAACACGAGCTTAGAGTTCCAAATTAAAAAACTCACAGACATCAGGAAGAAAGGCAACAGAAAAGAAAGATAAGCGAATCCAGTTCCTGAGATTTTAAAATAATAAAATACTGACCTACAAATACAAAATAAGACACTTGAAATGTTTACGAAAAGTAAGATGTGAGATTACTACCAAAAAAAAAAAAAAGACCCTGGCAGATTTGAAAAATCACCAAGCACAAGGGTAAAGGTAATTAAGATACTTTTGCTATCAAAAGCTCAACAGATGAGTTAAAGAGCAGATTAGACACTTCTGAAGAATTCATGAACTCAGAAGGTCCTATTTGACGTATGTATACCTATGGCTGACTATGTTGATGTTTGGCAGAAACCAACACAATTCTGTAAAGCAATTTTCTTTCAATTAAGAAAAAAAAAAAGGTCTTATTGGAGCCAAGTCTTAAAGAGATGAGACAATGAAACATGTGGACAGAAAGAAGAGTTCTAGGCAGAGGGGACCTGAAATGCAACGGCTTTGAGGAGGGAATGTGCCTTGTATTCCAGAAACTACAAGACAGTCAGCATGGCTAAAGGGAAAGGTCGGAGAGGCAACTGGAGGCCACACGGGTTCATAGGTCAGTACAAGGATCTCTGGCACTGCCTCTGAGACGGGAAGTGGTGCAGCATTAACTCTGTTGGCCGAGGCTTCCATGTCAAAGGGAGTGTAGAGGGCAGAGGGATAAGTGAGAAGCCTGAGCACTTATCTAGGTGGAGGATGGCATCTTGCCCCGAGGTGGCAGGAGTGAGGGTCTGGGTCTCAAAATACCTGAATTATTTTGCAGGTAGAGACTGCAGGATTTGCCGTTGGATGTGGTGGAGGGCCTGAGATGAAGACAAGTGGTCAGGATGACTGAGCAGCCGGAAGAACGGGGTTGGAATGACCTGAAATGGGGAGCAACTCAAGACAGTCAAGTGGAGTGCTGATCAGGGCACTGGATAAACAGGTCTGGAGTTGAGAGGAGAGACGAGCCGGAGGTATAAACGGGGAGCCACAGAGTGGGTTTAAAAGCCACAAGACTGGCTAACAGCACTGAGGGGGAGAAGTATAAACAGAAAGGAAAGAGAGAAGTGGGGAGAACGGCCTGAGAGGTAAAGCTGAGCGCGGAGTGCAGGGACTGGCCCGTCTCCAAAGGGGTCTATCAACGACCGCTCTCCCCGAGTCAGGTGGACCCGTGGGGAGGCCTCGACGTGCAAGGGGAGAAACTTAAAATAACGCCTTCTGATTCAGAGAGCACCACAGTTTGCTGTCAACGGGAGTGCAAATCCCACGGCAGCAGCTCCCTGGCTACTTCAGCCAGAGCAAACCAAACAGAGCTCTGGTCGGATGAAAGGACTAACCAACAACATCGACCATGAAGTGGATTCCGATCACTGCCAATTCTACCACTACCAGATGAATTGATGTAAAAAATTAACGGAGGAGTTTTGTATCTCCTCCATTAATAATATACCACTGGGGGGAAATTAGAAATTTATTTTTAATATATTTTAACAACATTGCTGGGAGGGATTGGGGGCAGGAAGAGAATGGGACGACAGAGGATGAGATGGCTGGATGGCATCACCGACTCGATGGACATGAGTTTGAGTGAACTCCGGGAGTTGGTGATGGACAGGGAGGCCTGGCATGCTGTGATTTATGGGGTCGCAAAGAGTCGGACACGACTGAGTGACTGAACTGAACTGAACAACATTGGAGGAGAGTAGGAGAGTCAGGCTTCATGAGCTTGACAATAAGTTGTGCAAAACTATGCAATTCTACTTCAGAAACTTTTAAAAGGGCATTTTGGTAAGGCAGGCTGCAGCAATTCGGAGCTGGGTTGTAATCTCAGCTTGGAAGATTCCAAATATGAGGGCCTCTGCAGTTTTTACCCTGGAAGGAATGCTGACAATCCATACTGTGTTTTTGCTTTCTGTATCCTCAACCTAGCCCTGCACCTAGCCCTATCCATTGGGCCTGTGCATGCAGAGCACTCATCTTCCTGCTGCCAATTCTCTTTAGTATTTCATTTCAAAGCAAGACATGGAAGTAACAAGATCAACCAGTGAGTGTTGGCACACAGAACTGAGAAGCACACAATTATACCTATCTCCCCTTTTAGAGGGGTGGCTTCCCTTGTAGCTTAGTCAGAAAAGAATCTGCTGCAATGCAGGAGACCCAGGTTCGATTCCTGGGTTGGAAAGATGCCCTGCAGAAGGAAATGGAAACCCACTCCAGTATTCTTGCCTGGAAAATCCCATGGACAGAGGAACCTGGAGGGCTATAGTCCATGGGGTTGCAAGAGTCAGACACGACTGAGCGACTAAACCACCACCACCACCCCTTTTAGGGAGTCTTGGTCAGGGTCTCCCCTTCCCCTCCATCGATCCCCTCCCTGCAGGTCTCTATAAACCCAAGCTTCCAGGCAAAGGTATTGGCTGTTATTACCTGATTAAACCTTAAGGTCTTTTTCTTTATGAGGATGTCACAGGAGATTCCTGGTGACCAAAGGCTATTTTAGGTATTTTTGACAGAAGGGTATGGGAGATAGCTGGAGGATAGGTGTCTGTCTTGTAGTTCTCTAATCACAGCTTCTTAACACACCCATTCTGTTCTCAAAGCAGCTTGAGAAAAGCCAGATGCTGTTGTACTAGACCAAGTCCCCAGGTGCTCCTTAGAGAAGGACCATTCCACCCTTGCTGTTTGAGCTCTCCAAAGAGGCAGATCCTGGAGATAAGGGTCACCATTATACCAAGAGACCCAGCCCACAGAGCAAATATATTCACATAATCTTCCTGGGGGGAATTGGCTTCATTAAAAGGATGAGCTTCCTTAACAGGATTAATAGGACTTGGGAGTTTTGAAATCAGCTTCACTAATAATTGAGAAGAAAAAGAAAACTTTCTAGTTCCAAATTGCAGACTGGATAGATAACATCTATTTCCCCTCTTTCCTACATTTCTACTGAAAAATGAAAATAAAGGGGAAAGGTGGCAAGGCATATGAACAGATGGGAGAAAAGAAACCATAAAACCATAACATTGGAAAAATAAGAATAAGAACTACTAATAGACCAGAAACTCCAAAGAACTCCTGGAAGATAGGAAGCAGGTGGCGTGGAACCGAAAGGAGGAGAAGGGGACGACCGAGGATGAGATGGCTGGATGGCATCACGGACTCGATGGATGTGAGTCTGAGTGAACTCCGAGAGCTGGTGATGGACAGGGAAGCCTGGCGTGCTGCGATTCATGGGGTCGCAAAGAGTTGGACACGACTGAGCGACTGAACTGAACTTTAGGCGATGGAGAGCCCTGGGGCTCTTCCTTGGAGGGGTTGGGGGGTGGGGGCTGGTTTTCCAGTTGGTATGTCGTTTCCATAGATACTGGGCATATAGCTCAAACTCCACAGTCCAGCCCAAGATGGAGTCCTGCTTTCAAGATAGAGTCTGTTCTGTTTCCTCCTTCAGATATATATATATATATATAACTAGATCCCTGTGCTGTACACTGAAACTAGCGTAACACTGTAAATCAAATATACTTCAATTTCAAAAAATAAATAGTAAATTACAGTGAAGATATATGTAAAAAAAAACAAAAACAAAACCCTAAATATATGATACGGGTCCTTTAAGCTCCCTGGAGAAAGAGGGTGGTATGAGAAGAGCAGTGGCCTGGGTTTAACTGCTGAGCTCAGACTTACCCACGTTATTCCTCCTGCATTCTCTGTGCTTAGCCACACAGGCCTCGTCTGCCCCTCCAGTGCGTCCACTTTGTCTCCATACTGGGGTCTGTGAATCTACTGTCTCTTGTGCCTAGAACACACTTTCAATCCCAGATCTTCACATAGTTACCAAGTCCAAGCTCACTCTGCCACTGCATGATAGCATCCGTGACAGAGGTAAGGCTACTGTCTGAGAAGACAGCAGGCTAATATTTCAAAAAAATCTTCCTACCAGGGTTTGGATGCCAGTTTCTTTTATGGATCTGAGATGGAGGGGGGGCAGTGAGGAAACAAAGTAAAAAGGCCATCAATCTTGCCAACAGTCTCCTAGAACGGCAAGCCTAGGGCAGGAGGATGTGTCAATTTCTTCCTTCCTGCCATCCACAGGTGGATAGGGTTCTGAACAAAGACACTTTAACAGTCAGGCAGAGGGACAGGGTTCTCTGAGGGAGGCTATTATGTATGATTATAACAAGAAAAGCAATGGAAAGCAAGTCAAACAGTTCCAGGATGGAGTCAGAATTGACTTCTCCCTGCAACAACAATGCTCGTCTGTGCAGCCCTCGCTGTTTGTCAGGCACTGGTGTGGGCATTTGGTTGCATGAGTGAGCTGCCTTCACAGAGCTGGTGTTCCACAGAACATCAACAATACAGTAATAATCATCAGCAAGCATAAATTAAGTCTATGGGGTAATGAAAAAAAAAAAAGGCCAAGGGTATGGAGAATCTCCAGGCAGGTCCTGGAGAATGATTTTAAACAGGAACCTTCAGGTCAGCTCTGCTGAGAGTGTGACATTTGAGAAAAGACTGGAAGGAGGCGAGAGTTCATCATGGAAACACGTGAGTGAACCACTCCACACAGATACAACAGTCAACACAAATCCATCAAGCAGAGACCTGCTGGTGTAAATGGAGATACACAGCCAGCTGGGAATTCAGGCCTAGAGTCCAGGTTTAAAAAACAAAATTCAGACTAAGTAAGTATAGTTACAGGAGCTCAGCTTCACTGCTCATCAGGGAAATGCAAATTAAAACCACAGTTTGGGACTTCACTGATGGTCCAGGGGCTAAGACTCCAAGCTCCCAATGCAGGGGGCCTGGGTTCGATCCCTGGTCTTATTTTAGATCCTACATGCAACTAAGAAGTCTGCATGCCACAATGAAGATCCTGCAAGTTGAAACTCAGACCTAGCACAGTCTAAATAAATAATTAAAAAACAAAACAAGTATGTTTGTGTAGATGCCTGCTCAGTTGTGTCCGACTCTTTGCAACCCCATAGACTATAGCCCACCAGGCTCCTCTCTCCTCAGGGGTTCTCCAGGCAAGAATACCAGAGTGGGTTGCCATTTCCTTCTCCAAGGGATCTTCCCAACCCAGGGATTGAACCCACATGTCCTGCACTGGCAGGTAGATTCTCTACCAACTGAGCCACCAGGGAATCCCAAAACACAGTATGATGCCTCCACCAAAGATAGATGTCACTAACACAAGCATGGAGGTGAGCCATCTAGAACCCTCATGCCTTGCTGGAGGATGGTAAACTGGTACAGCCACTTTGCAAAGTTCTTGGGCAACATCTACTGAAGCTGAACCTGGGCCACCCGATGACCCAGCAATTCCTTTCCAAGGTACATACCCAAGAGAAATGTACTCATCTGTTCACCAGGAGACATGCATGCGAATGGTCATGGAGGCACTCTTTAGAAAGTCAAAACCTGGAACTTACCCAAATGGCCACCCCCAGTAGAAAGGATATTCACACAGTGGAGGCCCTACAGTGGTGAGAATGAATGAACTCCCAGAAAAGGGAACAATCTGAAACATACTACTGAAGCTAGACATATGGTGAATGACTCCATGTATATGAAGTTCAAAAACTGGCAGAATCATCTGTAGTGATGGAATATGGAATGGTGGTGACCAGTGTTGGGGGGATTAGGGACCAGGAGGGCCAGAGAGGAACTTCTGAGGGAGGGTCTGTTCTGCTCTTGACTCAAGTGTTGGCTCCTATTTGTGAAGAATGTACAAACTGGATTATGTTTTGTCCATTTTTCCTTAGATATGTTAAACTTTTAAGAGTTTTTTTTTGGTTTTTTTTTTTTTTTGGTTGGGGGAAAAAAGAATCTCTTGGGTGGAGGTGGGGTGGGGGGTAAACAAAGTCAGGCCTGAGGGTGACCTAACCCGAAGCCATGAGGAACCCCTTGAGGGTTGCCAGGCTGTGATTCTCGGCTCTCAGACCTTCTCTCCCCCTGGACTGAGATCCTGAAGAAAGGGGCTTGGTCTAAGTCATGTTTGTGAAAACATTCAGCATATGCTGCAAGATTACACAACAGATGTTTGTTGAATGAATAACTGAGTGGATGGAAGGAATTTCTGCAGATGAAGAGGCTCCAGAGTAGAGGAACTCTGTGGATGTTGTGTCTGAGAACTCAGCATTGTGACCTTCAGTTTCAGCATTGCTGGGTTTCTCCATATGAAAACTGAGGATGGTAACGCCCCGCCTCCACCCTAGAGAGTTGCTGGGACACTCAAATGAAATCATTCAAAGAAAGTGGGAAGCACTTGAGCACACTGATGGACCTCACTGGCTTCCACATCCATAGACGCAGCTACTTCAGTTTATCCCACTCTCCTTCAGGGCAATCAGTTTCATATACTGTCTGGGTGGAGAGATCCCTATTATAAATGCCTTCTGTGGGGCTTCCCTCGTGGTCCAGTGGCTAAAACTACAAGCTCCCCATGCAGGGGGCGTGGGGGGTGGATCCCTGGTCAGGGAACTAGATCCCAAATGTAGCAACTAAGAGATCCCACCGGCCGAAATGAAGATCGAAGATCTTCACGCTGCAACTAAGACTTGGTGCAGCCAAAAAAAAAAAAGAGAGCAACCAGAACCCTCATATTCTACTAAAAGTAAATAAATAAATAAATGCCTTCTGCGATTAAATGGAAGCAAGCCATGTTGTGGACCATGCTGATTTCAGGTGACAAGAAGTTATCAACTGAGCTAACAGCTGCCTATGAAGGACTCTCGCCCACTAGAAATCTTGCCTCACAGGTCATTCCTATACTTAACGATTGAAAGCTCTTTGCTGTTTGGGTGGCTTTATTCATAACAGACAAAGATTAGAGACAACCCAAAAGCCCATCAAAAGGAGAATGGATAAACAAATCATGCTCTGTGCATAAAATGGAATGTTACTCAGCCAAAAAGAAGAAACGAGAATGAGCTACTGCTCCAGGCAACAACACAGACTACTCTTACCACTGGAAGAAGGGAAATAAATCAGAAACGAACAAGGGAAAGGCACCTCCTCTTGCCTGAAGCTGAGTTTAAAAGGCTAAGCTTCATTCTTCCTGCAATCTTATAGCTTAAAGATTCTACATCCACTCCTGGGTCTCACTTGCAGAGAACTCCACGTCTGTGTCATCAGTTGCCAACGGTAAAGGAAGGCTCAGCCAAGAGCCTGGGCTGCACTGGGGTCCCCATTCTTCCCTTTCCCGATGGCCAGGGCACAGCAGTGTAGGAGTGTTAAGAAAAATGCTTTGTATCCTCCTACACTGTTAGTAGGATTGTAAATTGGTGCAACCACTACAGAGAACAGTAATGAGATTGCTTAAAAAAACTAAATATAGAGTTACCATATTATCCAGCAATCCCACTCCTGGGCATATGTCCAGTAAAACCCAAAAACTCTAATTCAAAAAGATACATTCTCCCCAATGTTCATAGCAGCAGTATTTATAATAGCCAAGACACGGAAGAACTGAAATGTCCATCAACAGATGAATGGATAAAGACGACGTAGTGTTACATGTGTGTGTGTGTGTGTGTGTGTGTATACACACATGTCCTTGTGATGGAATATTACTCAGCCATAAAAAAGAATGAAATAATGCCATTTGCAGCAACACGGATGAACCTAGAGATTGTTATACTAAGTGAAGTCAGAAAGAGAAAGACAAATACCATATGATGTCACTTACATGTGGAATATAAAATAGGACACAAATGAACTTATTTTTGAAGCAGAAATGGATTCACAGACATAGAAAACAAATTTATGGTTGCCAAAGGGGAAAGGGAGTGGGGAAGGGATAAATCAGGAATTTGGGACTAGCAGATACATACTATATAAATAAAATAGATAAACAAGAAGGATCGGGGTGCTCTTTCTGCCCCTTTCTGATGCCTGTGTCAGAAGCTTTCTCTATCTCCTTTATACTTTAGTAAAACTTAAAAAAAAAAAAAAAAAGATCTACTGTATAGCACAAGGAACTATATTCAATATCTTATCATGTATAATGGAAATGATTCTAAAAGGATATATATGCATAAATGAATTGTTTTGCTGTACACCTGAAACCGGAGAAGGCAATAGCAAGCCACTCCAGTACTCTTGCCTAGAAAATCCCATGGATGGAGGAGCCTGGTAGGCTGCAGTCCATGGGGTCGCTAGAAGTCGGATGCGACTGAGCGACTTCACTTTCACTTTTCGCTTTCACACAATGGAGAAGGAAATGGCAACCCACTCCAGTGTTCTTGCCTGGAGAATCCCAGGGACAGGAGAGCCTGTTGGGCTCCTGTCTATGGGGTCGCACAGAGTCGGACACGACTGAAGCGACTTAGCAGCAGCAGCAGCAGCACACCTGAAACACTGTAAATAAGCTATACTTCAGTAAAAATAAAGAATGCTTTCTTTCACATTAAGTAGGACATCACCAGGGTCTCACCAATCACTGCATTTATTGCTAATAAATACATTCTCTACAATGAGATGCTCGGAGATAACACTTTAAGCACATTTCCTGCTATTTGTAAAATGACATTCCTAGGAACACTGGTGACTTGATGGGTGACTGAAACACACTCGTTTTCATCAGAGGTAGTTAGGGGAGTGGTTAGGGGCACAGACGCTACAGTCACACTGCCTGGAGTAGAATCAAGCTCTGGCACTTGCAGACAAATCACCTGTTTCCTCTGTCTCTATAAAATGGGAATAACAGCAGTGCCTGGGCTTCCCTGGTGGCTTACTGGTAAAGAATCTGCCTGCAATGCAAGTGATGCTGGTTTGATCCCTGCGGAAGGGAAGATTCCCTGGAGAAGGAAATGGCAACCCACTGGAAATGGCAATCCAGTATTCTTGCCTGGAGAATTCCATGGACAGAGGAGCCTGGTGGGCTAGGGTCCATGGGATTGCAAGCATCGGACATGACTTAGTGGCTAAACCACCAGCAATAGCGGTGCCTACCTGACAGGGTTGCCATCAAGGTTAAATGAGTTAATATGTGAAAAGCACTTGGAATTGCCTGGCACAGGGAACATATGATGAAATGTTTTTCTCTCACTTCCCCTTTCGCCTCCTCCTCCTCCTCTTTCCCGCCATCCTCTCCCCTCCTTCCTCTTCCTTATCCTCCAATTATAATTATCACCATCATTACGATATAATTACTGCTTTTTCCAGTAAAACGGAGCCTCGGAGCCCCACACTGTAGCTCCCTCCCAGGGACGGTCAAGAGGCAGTCACGGACAGTGACTAAGACTTCTGTGACTCAGCTGTGGTTTGGTGGGATGGGGGGTAGAGCTGAGCCCTGGCGGACAGTTCTCAGGTACGAGGTCTGACGCTCCAGTGCTAAGGCTGAATTTGTAACCAAGAAACAGGCATATGTTCATGAACGTGACCTTCAGCGCTCTGTTTCTGGGGTGGGAGGCGGGGGAAGGGGCACACATACAAACTGACCATGTACCGTGGTTCAGATTATTTTCAGAATTTCTCTGATGCTTCTCCCATCACCATCTCAACCTGAATGAAGGTAATCACCCCCTCACCGTTTTGGTGAGAGCTCCTGTTTTTACACACTAAATATAGCTATGCTGAGGTTTACAGGTGTGCGGTCAGACACTCAGTTGTGTCCCGCTCTTTGTGACTCCATGGACTGTAGCCCGCCAGGCTCCTCTGTCCATGGGATTCTCCAGGCAAGAATACTAGAGTGGGTTGCCATGCCCTCCTGCAGGGGATCTTCCCAACCCAGGGATCAAGCCTGTGCCTCTTACATCTCCTAGGTTCTTTACCACTAGCGCCACAGTTATTTGTGTCCAAGCCTGCCTCTCAGCCTGGGTTGCGACCCGCTAAGGATAGCAGCCTCCTCTCACTCACCCCTGTAGCCTAACCCTTGTACAACGTCAGGGCTCCAGAAACCCTGGCTTCCTTGATGAATTGCATTGAATCTGACTTTGGGAAATTCCGTCAGCACCCTCAGAGTCCTCTTCTGAATCTCCCTGGTGTGGGCAATCTGTGTCCTTTATGGGTAGATACAGCTCCAAGAAAACACAGAATAGTAATTCTACCCCAAGTTTGGTGAATGAACTGAGCAATGCCAATTCTGTCCTATTAATAAATTTACAAGGCTGGGTTTCTTGCGCAGCTCCTAAGCCGGTCTAGCTGCCATTCCGCTAGAAGCTTTCCAAAAAGTATCTCGAGCAGAGCCTTTAGAACAGGAGGGTGGAGTCCCAAGACCAGGACTCCTCTGGACGCAGCAGGCATGCCTGTGTAAAGCAGTAATGCTGAGATTGGCCACTAGAGGGAGGGTGCGTTCTAGGCCCCAGGGGAGCCTCGCAGTTGCTCCAAGAACTTTATAAAGCCTGGCGGCCAGTGCAGCCGCAGTTCACGGCTCAGTCAGTACCTAGCGGAGCCGCTGGTGCCTCCACAGAACATCTTGAGCGCTGCCCGAGGCTGACGAAGCCAGACACCAAGACAGGGACTCCCACTTGGGCACAGGTTGAGTCTTGCCTCCTGATCTGATCCTCCTGGAGAAGTGACCCCCGAGACCCTGGGCACCGTGCAGTCTCTATGACTCCGTCTGGATTCGGCTGGCTGTGGGGACAAGCTCTGAGGGGCTGCCTGGGTCTCGGGGTGGGGGCAGTGGCCAGCTCTCCAGCCACCATGGCAAATGCCAGGAACTGAGGGCACAGGTTCTGCAGCTTCACTGGGGGCACTCAGGTGAGTCTGGGCCACTGACTGTCCTAGCACCTGGGCATGGCTTCCTAAAGGCAGCCGGAGGACACAGGGCACAGGTTTGGGCATCGCGTGGAGGTGCAGGTCCTGGGAGGGGAGGTTGTAACTGTCAGCCTGGGGCATCTGCCAGATTTTCATCCATCTGTCTGGGCTGGTGAGTGTGGGTATTTGGGAGCCAGAGAAAGTGATCGCCTTAGTGGCGACTCTGCCTGGCTTGTGTCAGAGCTCCAGAGCCTCTTCAGGGAGCAGATGGTACAGGTGACAGTCTCTCCACGAGTGTGGTGAACGTGTGTGCATGTGTGTGCCTGTGGGTGTGCCCAGCAGTGGAATGTAGGAAGGCAGAGCTTATTTATAAACCATCTGCACCTCTCTAGTTCTGAGTGATGCTTCAGATGAACTGAGTACAGTTAGAGGAGGAAAGGGCTGAAAACCTCCTTAGCAATTCTCTCTCCTGAGAGGACCTTGTTCAGGTGATCCCTATCTGATTTTGAGGAGTTACGAGCCCTGTTGCGTTAAATGCTGGAACCCAGCAAGGCTGGGGCCACCACCCCTCTGCAGGAAGAATTGATTGAGTCCTGCTGCTGCCTGGAGGGGGGCTTTGAGAATCAAGGTACGGCTCTCAGGTCTGGTCTGCATTCATGATTGCTTTCGCAAAGGGGTCCAAATGGGATTGTTTCTGGGACTAGCTAGGTGGGAGGGAGGCCGAGGGAACCCAGAGACCCCTGTACCAGGCTGCTTGGCAGGATCAGAAGATGCTGGGGGGCTGTGGGTGGTCACCAGGCTCCACCACCATCTCCCTACCTGCCCCATCCATACACCCCTCCCACATGCCCTGTTCCACATGAGACTCACAGAGGCCGTGTGGCTGGGAGGTGTGTCCTCCCCATCGCAAAGCCTGAGGCTGGACATGTGGACAGACCAAGCTCCCCGGGGATAAGATGTGGCGCCAGCTTGGGACCCCATGTCCTCTGAGCCCCCACTCCCCACAGGTCACTTTGGTGTCTACACCCTGCCTGGGTTTCCATGGCACTGGCCCCCTCCCTTCCAGTTCTCTTAGCTCCAGGGTCCCCACCTGGCCCTCTTCCCTGCATCACTGTGGGACCGAAAGTTGGCCTCCGAAAGGGGCCGACACATGCATCCTGGCCAGAGCAGCCTCGTGCGGAGCCAATGCCCTGTGTGGGGTTAAATGCTGGAGGACCTCCTCTCTGACATTCTTCGGTTCCTGCTCCTCTGGGCTTTACTTGGCTTTATCTTTAGAATGGGAAAAATGGACCAATGGCACCTGCCCCCTTGCAGTGCCCCTGGGAGGTGGGGAGCTCCAGATGGCGTATGATCTGTACGCTGTGGGACGAACATACCCCAGGTCATGATCCAGGGGTGGGGGTGGAGGGTGGAGGCATTGCTCTATCATCACCACACTTGGCAGTCAGTTGCTCAGACTTGGCCCAAAGGCTATACAACCAATGATTGGAAGGTCTAAATTCCTGCCCCCCATTCCTCAAGAAAGAAAAACAGCACCAAATAAAACCTGGGGCAGACAGAAAGCTCTTAGGTTTCATTCCCCAGTAACAAACTAGCAGAGTCGGCTGAGCACTTCCCATCTCAGCGTGCTCACATCTGGCCCCTCTCCCTCTCCCCCACCCCCAGGCTCCAGCTCCACCAGCGGAGGGGTGGGGAGGGGGGGCTGGGAGGGGCCACCCGACAGACACATTCCAGATAAGGAGCCCCGCCTTCCAGCTCTGGTCCAGGAGCTGATGGGCAGAGAGAGAAGGCGGAGAGGCAGATGGGGAAACTGGAGCAACCCCAGCTCTGCACCTCCTCCCTTGGCACTGGGTGCCCCCACAGGCTCTGGGCGGCAGCTGCTGTTGCCTTTGGCAGAGAGCGGGTTCCCCCTCTCAGAGGAGACACTGGCCTCCTGCTTCGCCGCTCCCCAGGACTGAGGCCAGAGGGTGGGGAGCTGCACAGAGCGCTCGTGAAATGAGGGCGTGTCCTCTGTAGCTTGCAGCAGTGGAGCAGCCTGGGGCCCCACCTCGAGGCCCTCCCTGGGTGGAGGACTTGGACGAATGACCGGCATGGAGGAAGGGCCCACAGGGTCTAGGAACACCCTGAGTGGGCAGGTGCATACAGGCGTAGGTGTGTACACGTGTGCAAGGCATGTGGCTTCTCATCACTGGAGATCAAAAGCAGACACCCCATCCGTCCCTCCAGGGCCAGTGGAAAGACAGGTGGGCGGCCACTGTAGGCTCTGGCCTCCTCTTAGCCCTGAGGTCACAGGTCCCTGGGAGGAAAGGTCAGGTCACGAACATAGGGGACTTGTGTTTGCTGCGTCTGGCAGAGGGATCCAGCCAGCCTCTTCCTTCACTGTCCCCGTTTGCTGGAATGGGGGTTGCCTCTTCCCTTCAGTTAGTGGCTGGTGTCCCCTTCCGGCCACCTGCCAGGCCCTACCCCCTCTCCCTGCCGGCTCTCTGGTCCTCAGGGTCGAGCTGGCTCCATGCTGGGCCTAGGACACCCCATCCTCCCAGGGCATTTATCTTCCAAAAAATTCACTCTTTAAAAGCGGATTTTTTTGGTTCAAAATCCACATAGCTATGGGCTTTCCTGGTGGCTCAGTGGTGAAGAATCTGCCTTCAATGCAGGAGACCTGGGTTTGACCCCTGGGTTGGGAATATGCCCTGGTAGAGGGCATGGCTGCCTGCTCTGGTATTCTTGCCTGGAGAATCCCATGAACAGGTGAACCTAGTGGGCTACAGTCCATGGGGTTGCAAACAGTTGGACACAGCTTAGTGACTAAACAATAACAATCTACAGAAAGAGTATCAGAACCGAAAGTCAACATAAACTAATGACTGGAAATGAGCTAAAAGCAAAGAGTCATTTGTGAAATCACTGAGCATCAATGCAGGAAAAGGATATCCAGTATTTCATGTAAATAAACACTTTATGATCCAGCCCCACAAATGAATCCTTCTGATTATACAAAGAACACAAACATATTGTAGAAAACCCCCCAAATACAGAAAACAAGACTAAGCGCAAATCCCCACAAGCCCCACCAGATTCCTGTAACACGTCTCATCCGGAGAAACCCAGAACATCTCCGCATATAATCTCCCGTCGTGTACTCTGGAATGTGTAGATATTGCAAAATGGGATCGTGTGGTGCGCGCTTGTGTAAATGGGGCTGGGTCATTTCAAATAGCGTGGCACTTCCCCATGTCAAGGGGGCATTCTGGGAATTCCACGGGGTCAATTCAAAAGCCACCCAGGAGACCATCAGGACACCAGAGCCCTCTCCTGGTCTAGGGCTGTCCAGGCCTTAGTGTCTAGGGGACCCCACCAAGGCCTCCTGCTCCCCAGGCTCCCATGGGGGTCAGTCCTGCCTGTGGTCCCCTGAACCCAGCTCCTCTGACCATGCCAGCCCAGCCAAGTTTGGGAACAGTTCTGGTTTTAGCTGTGTTGGTTGGTGGTCTCTATACTCTGTTTCATGCCTAGTTCCCCCCCATTTCCAACACAGAGCAGAATCCCCAGTCTCCCTACCGTGCCCAGGACTCCAGAAGCTTGGAGAGTATTCTGTGTGGGTCGGGAGGTTTGGCTCCTCCCAGCCCTACCTGGCATGGACCCCGGTGCCCTCCCCCGCCAGCTCAGGGCTCCAGCCCCACCCAGAGATATGAGAGGGAGAGGATAGATCCCATGGTCAGAAAGGTCCCCAGGACCGTGACTGCTCCAAGCCAAGGAAGTTGAGGAGGGGATTCGGATCCTGGTGGCTGATGCCTGCCGATGAGGAAGGGTCCCTGTGTTCAGGCTTGGGGTCATCACGGTGACGCCTTGCTCTACAGATTCATTTCCATCTCCAACTACAGCTTTCACTCTCTCCACCCCCCATATCTGCTCTCTCCTCTCCTGCTGCAGGACGCAATGGAGAACAAGGCCATGTGCCTGCACACCACCGTGAGCGACCGCGACTCCAGCTCCATCTTTGAGGAGCCCTTTGATGGCAGGAGCTTGTCCAAGCTGAACCTCTGTGAGGATGGTGAGTGCCGTGGGCTCGGTCTTGGCTGTGAGGTCAGCCCTGCCCACCCCCACCCTCCTACCCCACCCCACACCGCGCCTAATACTGCATAGGTTGAACTTTGTGCTTGGAAAGGTCTTTTCTCATTCATGCACCTCAACACACCTATGTGACCACAAAATGAGACCCATTTCACAGATGAGCTAGTGGACTCTGAGAAAAGCATCAGGCATCACACAGCTCGGGCTTCCCTGGTGGCCCAGTGTTAAAGAACCCTCCTACCAATGTAGGAGACCCGAGTTTGATCCCTGGGCCAGGAAGATCCCCTGGAGAAGGGACTGGCAACTCACTCCAGTATTCTTGCCTGGAGAGTGAGAGGAGCCTGGTGGGCTACAGTCCACAGGGTCACAAAGAGTCTGGCATGACTGAGCAACTAAATGACAGCCATCACGCCGCCCATCAGTCACAGAGCAGCCCCAGCACTGAGTCTCCTCACTCCTAGCCCAGTCCTTTTGCCTCTCTGCCATCCTCTCCTCTTCAGGGAGGCTGCGGTCACGCAAAAGGCAACTGAACCAAGAAGCCCAGACCCCTTCGGGTGACAGATCTTCAATCCGCTTCCCAGGGCTTTTGCAAGGAGGGATGCACCTCTCCAAGGTGCTCATCCTCCCTCGAGACTAAGGCCCCAGGTCATGGCGCAGAAAGGGACCGCCTCTCAGTGAACTGCATCTCTCGGGGCTAAAACCCTGGAGGAAATGGATGCAGTTTCCTCCTGAGGTGCTCAGAGCATCTCGCCAGCAGCTGACTCCTCTGCATCCAACACAGCTCCACACTGAGTAGGTGCTTAATAAATGCTTGTTGCCGGAATGAACACACTCCTCTTTGCAGTTAGTACAGGAGAGGAGAGCTTCATCCCCACTTCAAAGATGAACTGAAGGAAACTCACGTGAGAGTTTTGTGAAGCTTTGTGATCAGTGAGATGGAGACTGGCTATCTCAGTTAGGCTTCTCCAGGGAAACGGAACCAGTATGATGTCTACACTTATGAAGAGACTGATTATGAGGAATTGACTCACCTGGCTATGGAGGCTGGGAAGCCCCATGATCTTCCCTTTGTAGGCTGGAGACCCAGGAAATCCAGTGGTGTAGTTTAGTCTGAGTCAGAAGGCCTGAAAATCAGAGAAACCAATGGTGTCAGTCACAATCTGAGGGCCAGAGAGGATGAGATGCTATGTCCCAGCTCCAGCAAGCAGACGGGAAGTAAAAAGCCAATCCGGCCATCTTTTGTTGTATTCAGACCCTCCCGCCCACACTGGGGAGAACAGTCTGCTCTGATTCCACCAATTCAAAAGCTAATCTCATCCAGAAACACCCTCAGAGACAGCCAGAATGTTTAATGTGAGTACCCCACGGCCAACCAAGTTGACATAAAATCAACCATTCCAGATGCCTTTATTCAAACTTTCTCTCAAGCACTGTGTTTCATTGTGCTCCACTCTGCCAGCTGCCTTCGTCTTGAAATTCCTCAAAATTAGAAATGACTCCTCATTCAGCCCCATCTTTGCTCCCACCAGGTGCTGAGAGCAGGGAGGGAAGATGGGTGGCTCAGGCAGGGATTGGGGACTGTCTCAGCAGGGAGAGGAGAGAGGAGATCTGGGCTCCTTTCCAGGTGGTGCTAGTGGTAAAGAATCCATCTGCCAATGCAGGAGACATAAGACACTCTGGTTTGATCCTTTGGTCTGGAAGATCCCCTGGAGGAGGGCACGGCAACTCACCCCTGTATTCTTGCCTGGAGAATCCCAGGGACAGAGGAGCCTGGCGGGCTACAGTCCATGGGGTCTCAAAGAGTTGGGCACAACTGAAGCAACTTAGCACACACACACCTGCCCTAGTAAACTTCCCACCATCAGAACTGTTTCTCTGGATTCCAGTTAACAGACACATTTTGAGGACCCACAATGTGTCAAGCTGTGGGTTAGATGCCAGAGATGCTCCAGAGAGAAATTAAACCATTCTTGCCTTCCAAGGGCTTCTGATCCCAGTGGAAGGGACTGGCATGGAGACAGTTACCCACCATGTAAAGGAGGTAAAAATATGTGATTATTAAAGTCAAGAAGGATGAACGCTTTCTGGTAAAGGCCTTAAAGACTGAATACCATTTTGTAAGAGAAGAGGTAGATGGGGAAAATATTACCAGCTGAGCTGCACTGAGATGGGCCCATGTTTCTGTCAAGTTAATGACACCTGGGAAGAGATGAAGGACCCTGGGGTGTTGATTCACTAGTCAGTGCTCAGCTGTTCCCTATCATCACATCCACAAAGGTCAAGGTGGCTTTTACATCCTTCAACTACCCTCTCTCCCCACCAGCCCATCAACAAACAGGCCTGGTTTGGCAAGAAAGAACTGGGGTACAGCTCAGAGGGGTAATTGTAGGACCGTGAGGACCAGTATTGGGTACCAATGGGGAAAGTCATGGCAAGGAGACCCTGGGGTGGGAAGAGGCCTGGGGGGCTGTTGTTGGGTCATTTCTCCTTCTCTTGACCTCATCATACCCCCCCTTTACTGAACCTGGGATTTAAAAGGTCATTTGGGGCTTCCTTGATACCTCAGATGGTAAAGAATCTGCCTGCAGTGTGGGAGACCTGGGTTCAATTGCTGGATTGGGAAGATCCCCTGGAGAAGGAAATGGCAACCGGCTCCAGTTGCCTGGAAAATTCCATGGACAGAGGAGCCTGGCGGGCTACAGTCCATGGGGATCCAAAGAGCTGGACACGACTCAGTGCATGGATGAACAAAGACAGGGATCCTTGAAATCTAAAGGAGGCAGAACCAATCAATTCTAAACCTGATTTGCACATTGTCTGGGTCTCCTCCACACTCATTCCTGGATGCCAGACATGGGGTGGGGGCGTGAGGACGCTGGAAAGACCAGAGTATTGAGATGAAACAGCCACCTAAAAGCTCCTGGGTTTCTTGGATTTCCCCCTTCCCTGTCATTTCTAAGAGGGAAATGGTGAGCTCTGACTTGGGGAAATTCAAGCCAGATTTGGTCTGTTTCCCCAGCACTTGGCTTCTTTGACCCTCATCTCTGGAGAGGGAGGAAGGGGTGGAGCTGGCAGGGGCAGAGAGAGGTGGACGGGAGAGGAGAGGTGGACAGAGGTGGGGACCAGCCCGCCCCCCAGACTTTGAGTAAATGAAAGCAGAATCGCTGGGGCTCCAAGTCCCTCCCAGTATTTCCCCCTTGAAAGCAGGGAGGTGGGAAGAGAGGCGGTGCCTCCCCTGGGCCCCAGGGATCTTAGGATCAGCGGAAACAAGCTGAAAAACTGCAGCCTAGATACTGAGGTATGCGTGTGTGTCTCTTTGCAACCCCATGGACTGTAGCCCGCCAGGCTCCCCTGTCCATAGGGATGCTCCAGGCAAGAATACTGGAGTGGGTTGCCATGCCCTCCTCCAGATCTTCCCAACCCGGGGATCGAACCCACGTCTTCTGTGTAGGACTCGGGCTTTAACACAGGAGAGACTTTAAGGTGTTAGGCTGTACATGCCTTATTTTCAGGCACTGGCAACCCCTGCCCCCTCTCCTCCTTTACTTTCCTCTCCATCTGTCTTTTCCTCCTGCCCTGCCTCCATCCCTTCCCTTCTGTTCACAGACCAGGTAGGAAGCTGAGGGGCTATTCAGGCTCCCCATCCCCGCCATGACCCTCTCTGGCATGATGCCTCCCACACCCTTCCAGGCTCTCTCCCTTGCACCCTCAGCTCCATGGTGACACCTTTGGGACCTCTCCATCCTTTGGACCCCTTGGCTGGGCCCCCTCTTAGGACCCCACCTGCCTCCTCCCTGTGTCTGAGCCCCATTGTGTACAGGAAGGTGCCCAGGGCAGGGGCCTCCCCAACTCTGGGTCTCCAGTGGGGAACCCCATGGGTTTCACCTGTGTGGTTGGAATTCATGGGCAGGCTCATGGCAGAACGTGACCTCCAAGGTCTTCCAGCCAAACCCTCTCTGACCTTGGTGCCCATTGACGCCTCCCACGGAGGAGAAACCCAAAGAGGGACTGTCTGGGCCTCGACCCCTCCTCCCCTAGCTCCCTCTGTGCCTGCCCCCTCCTCGCTTACCTCCGTGATCCCGTCTTTCTCTTCCCGCCTGAACAGCTGAAGCCTCTCCTGTCTGGCGCCAGTAGGCGGAGGGCTGGGCGTGGGTGATGCTTGGCAGGGCCTGGCTCCTCCACGGCCCTCTCCAAGGGCCAGCGAGAGGTGTTAGTGTCAGAAAAACATTGCAGTCATGCTCACCCCGCGGCCTCGGGCCCTCCACCACGCTCTGAGCATCATCCACCGGCTGCAGATGGGCGGCCCGCGGAGGCAATGAGTTACACATGCAACGCCTGCAGCCAGGCCGCTTGCTGAGTGTAGGGTCCGAACTCCCTGTTCCCGCGTCCCTGCCCCATAAAATTAAATTATTCTCCTCGGGGAACCCCCACGTTTACTTTCTCAGCCATCAGACCTCCTCAGTTCATCCAGCGTAGCTGAGGGCTGATGGGCAGCCGCCCAAGGGTGGGAGCGGATTTCCAGGGAGGCCCCCAGCTATCTGGGTCCCGCCCCCTCCACAGGTTGCAGAATCAGGCACCCAGGCCGGAGAGCAGAGATGTTAACTCCTGCAGTGCCGCGGTACGCTCAGCTCCGTGCGCGCTGACTCCGGCTGTGCTCACTGGGGCTGGTGGGCAGCTGCGATCCTGGGTGTCTCTGGCCCCATTTTTTCCACAAGAGGGAGGGACAGCCAGGGAAGGTGCCAGGAGCCTGGAGAGCGAACTTCGCCCAGCCTCGGATCTGTGCAGGGTGTCTTCCGTTGCCCCTCCACGTCCACCTGCTGCCACTCAGCTATCTGCCTTGTGGGGAGCCACCGCAGCATGGAAGATGGGAGATGGGCGTGTTTATTTCCAGATCCTGCCCTAGGGGGTCACCTTGGGCTGCTGTGTCCTTCCGCCTGAGTTCACAGCGCCTTGTAACCACGCTCTCCACATGGCTGTCTGCTTGCAGGCTCCAGTAAGTGCTGCCCTGGTGGGCTCTGAGAGCCCAAGACATAAGCCTGAGGACCCCACTCTGGCACTTGTGGGCATCTCACACCTTTGGCCACACCTTTGCACATATTCCCTTTTTTAAATCTTGTGACATTCTCTGATTTGAGCAGGCTGTCTGCTTTACTGGGGTCCTGACGCCCTCATCCTCAGTGTTCCCATCTGCAAAATGGGAATAATGTTACTCAGCTCTTGGGACCTTGGAGGAATCGGGTGATATAACCTGAGTGAAGCACTTCAGACCTCATACACCCTCAGTACACAGATATTTCACCTCCCTGCCCTTTGGGGAGTCCCCTGAACACCTTGGGGAAATGGAGGACAGGGGAGACAGGGAGGTCAGGAGCAGCGGCTGTCACCCGGGGTCTCCCAGGATGCACTTATGCCACTGCTCAGAAACCCCCGGGCCCAAATAGTGTTTTAAGGTTGGTTCCTCCCTTTTCTTAAAGAAAGCGGCGTTTGGGTTAGTGGGCTTCCCCCTGAAGCCTAGATACTCAAGGAAACTGAGCAATTTCTTTTAGTCCTATTCTCCAAATAGTAGAATCTGTAAAGAATATTCTGGGTCCCCAGGGCACCTGGTTTTGTGGCAAGTCCGTGTCTATCCACTCCCCACCTCTGTCAAAGTCACAGGTCCCTAAGGAAGAGTTAGGGGTGTGTTTCATGGTCACTGGCTGGAAGCTGATTTTGCTTCAGACCCACGGCCTTGCTCGCCCTGGGCACCTGGAGGCACATGTAACATCTCTAACATCCATAGTAGTCTGCCTCATCCATTACAGGGATGATGGCCCTGCAGGACGGCAAGAAGCACTGGCCTTGGAGACCCATGGACTGGGCTCCATGTCAAGCTCTGACACTTGCAGCCTATGTAATCCTGATTGGGGGCTTCCCATATATCTCAGATTTGCCTCCCAAGGTGGGAGATGCAGGAGACGTGGGTTCGATCCCTAGGACAGGAAGATCCCCTGGAGGAGGGCATGGCAACTCACTGCAGTATTCTTGCCTGGAGAATTCCACAGACAGAGGAGCCTGGTGGGCTACAGTCCATGGGGTCGCAGAGAGCTGGACACGACTGAGCACGCAGCATGCAACCCTGTTTGAGTTCTTAGCTCCCTCTCCTCTGTAAAATGGAATAATAATGGCTCAAGACTCAGGGTCCTTGCCAAGCGACATGAGTTACTCCACAGTTAGTCCTTGCAGTGCCTGGTGTATGCTGAGTGCTCCTAACCATTAGATCTTAGGTCGCGTGTTGTTGCAGCCTTTCTGTCTGCCTGGGTCCACCCTGGGGCCCACCCAAGGCGCTCCAGTTCCTCCTCATGCTCTGTTTTCAGTCTTCAGGACAGAGAGCTTCGTCCTTTCCTCGTTCTAGGTTTATCTGGGGTTGATTCCTGGTATCAGATAACAAGCAGTGTGATGGATGCCTCCTGGCTTGTCTCCATGTCTTTCCCGGGCCATCGACCTGGCCTCCCTGGCCCCTGTCAGCCTGTCCATCCACAGTCATGCTGAACTGTGTGTCCTAAGTTCCCTCTGGCTGGCACTGCATCCCTTGGACTCATCCAAATGTCCCAATACCCAGTGCTGTGTCTTGCCCATAGAAGATATCTCTACTTGCTGAATGGCCAACCACATCCTTGTTCACCAAGCGCAGGAGCACCAGGATAAAGGAGGGCTGAGAGAGTTGAGTTTAAGACATAAGGAACTGGGACTTAAATCATCCAAAGAGGACAGTGTTTTATAGTGCTGCTGATGCAAACAGAAGTGAAAGATCTTGGGTCCTGCCTTCAAGGGGCTCAAAGTCCCCAGAAGAATTCACCTGCCAAGACGGGAGACGCACTGACTGCTGACAGACCCTGCCTTACAGTGTGATTCATTCTCTAATGGAAGTGCAGTTAGAGGGGAGAATTTCACAGTCTACCTGGGGAAGAGAGGAAGTTCTCCTGTGACATAGGAGTGTGGAGGCGTGGACAGGAGCAGTTTTGGAAAGGCAGTGGGGTTCACAGTTAGTAGGTCCTGGTGAGATCAGAGAAGCCTGAGGGGGATGGAGAGCACCAGGAAGACGCAAGGGGCAGCTCTCACCTGGGATGTGTGAAGTCAGGATTAAGAAAGGGCCTCGCTTATTGGTAGAGCCAATCAGAGTGTAGTGTGAGCCACATGAGCAATTCTAAATTTTCTAGTAGCCACACAAAAAGATAAAGAGATACATCTCAAAAAAATTTAAATACAGGAACATATTTAATTTAATCTAATATATTCAATATAGTTGGTTGGGCTTCTCAGGTGGTGTTAGTGGTAAAGAACCCGCCTGCCAATGCAGGACATGTAAGAGACATGGGTTCAATCCCTGGGTCGGGAAGATCCCCCGGAGGAGGACATGGCAACCCAATCCAGTATTCTTGCCTGGAGAATCCCATGGACAGAGGAGCCTGGTGGGTTAGGTCCATAGGACTGCAAAGAGTCACACATGACTGAAGCAACTTAGCACACAGCACACATTCAAAATATTATCAATTTGTTGTAATCACTGTAAAAGTGATGGAGATATTTATATATTCTTACTCAGGCTGAGCCTTCAAAATCCAGTGTGCATTTTTGCATTCTGAGCCTGTCTTATCTTTGGCCACATTTCAAGTGGGTCAGAAAAGATGTGACATCAGAAGATAAAGAGTCAGAAGTGGAGATTGAGAGACAGCAACAGTGATTGCAGAGAGGGGTAGGGGAGCAGTGTTCTTTGGCAATGAGGAAAAAGTGTACAGTTGTGTGATGTGGGAGCTGGGGCTTTTAGGAAGAAGAGAGAGAAGGTTCTGGAAGTAACAATGAGGAGCAAAGAAAAATACCCCCTGCACCTTTAGGTTGGTTGCATGAGCAGAGGAAAAAGAAATCTACACTTAAGGTAAGCAGGTTTCAGTTAAAACAAGAAAAAAAAAAAAAAAAAGAAATCTTCCAAGCAGAGGTTGAGGGAATCAGGAATTTTTCAGATGACTGGCTGGAAGGTCCGGGACCACAGTGGGAAGTTTTCAGCAGACTGGGAGGGAGATGTTAAGGAGGATAAACAGGGCTGCCTGAGGATTACAGTGGGTGATGGGGAGCCCTGGGGCTTCATGCAGCTGGTAGAAGCCAGGACTGAGGCTGGGATGCTGGTCTTGGGGTAGAGCTGCTGGCAAAGCTGAATGTTGGTGATGGGGGTCTTGGCCGGAGTGCACAGAGTCCTAGAACTCCAGCACCCCCTCCCTGGTGTGTGGGCCAGGGAGGGAGGGGTCTTGTCCTGGAGCACCAGGAGCCCTGGAGATCATTTTGGCTTTCATGGAGGCAGGGAGATGGGGGGAGGCCAGGGCAGGTGATGGGAGGATGGCAGGGGTCCAATAGAAGTGATGATACAGCGTGATATATACAAGCTATCTCAAGTGCAATGGCCCCCCTGGATGGAGCTCGTGGCACAGGCAGGCACTGTACCTGGGGCTTCAATACACTGTCTGCATTAAACCTCAGGTTGTATTATTAGTCCCAGTTTGTCAATGAAAAGATGAAGTCTTAGATGAAGTTAATTGCCCAAAGTCATCCAGCTACTCAGAGGCAGAGCCTGGATTCCAGTCCATAGCTCTCTAATCCTTAAAATCCTGCCCCTCAGCACAGCTCACCTGGTTCACTGCAGTTCCAGGACTCAGAGACCCTGTGCATTCAAGAACCAGGCTGCTCGTGGTGAAGGGCTCTCAGCGGATTCTTGGGAGTTTCAGAGGTGGAACTGTGCTGGGTTATGACGTAGCTAGGGCCGGGCCATGGGAATAAATGGCTGTGATGCAGGAGACAGATGGAATGAATTATTCTAAAAGGTGCCGCTGGCAGGAAATAGATATAAACTCAAATAGGTTTGGACAAGAGCATAAGGACGGAGTCTTAAGTGGCTTTGGCGGGAAGCCTGGGACAGTAACCTCTATGGACATTAGGTCAGAAAAATGCCCCTCCCTCCCCCTTCACTCCACCATCTCCTGGGGCTTCTGGAGTCCAACCTGCCCATGCAGAGTTCAGCAGGAGGATTGGGAAGACACAAATACAGCCACGAAGAGGGGACCCAAAGAGGTAGAGTTGGCGGGGACCCTGTCCTGCAGACACATATGCTGGCTAACCTAAGATCCAGCCGCAGAGCTGGTGGGGACCTGTGATGGTCCCAGCCTTCTGCATGGCGTCCTGAAGCCCACCTGCTCCCTGATGCCTTCCCACTTCCAGTTACCTGGCTCAAGGTTGAGTTCAAGTTAGGATAACCAAGATGTTCATAGCAGGCAGAAGAAGCCCTGTCTTTAGGAAATCTTGTTAAAAGAGTCTGTCACACAGAGTGAAATAAGTCAGAAAGACAAATATCGTATATTAACCCATATATGTGAAATCCAGAAAAATGGTAAAGTTAAATTTATTTGCAGGGCAAGAATAGAGACACAGACATAGAGAATGGACTTGTGGACCCAACAGGGGAAGGAGAGGGTGGGAGAAATTGAGAAAGTAGCATTGACGTTAATATATACACTTGGAATTCTCCAGGCAAGAATGCTGGAGTGGGTTGCCATTCCCTTCTCCAGGGGATCTTCCCGACCCAGGAATCAAACCTAGGTCTCCCATACTGCAGGCGAATTTTTTGCTGTCTGAGCCACCAGGGAAGCCCCTAACACATATGCTATCAT
>SJYT01056866.1:2675-25904 GCA_006410635.1 Cephalophus harveyi
CCTCTCTTCTTTTCACAGCTATTTGTAAGGCCTCCCCAGACAGCCATTTTGCTTTTTTGCATTTCTTTTCCATGGGGATGGTCTTGATCCCTGTCTCCCGTACAATGTCACGAACCTCATTCCATAGTTCTTCAGGCACTCTATCTATCAGATCTAGGCCCTTAAATCTATTCCTCACTTCCACTGTATAATCATAAGGGATTTGATTTAAGTCATACCTGAATAGTCTAGTGGTTTTCCCTATTTTCTTCAATTTGAGTCTGGGCTCCAAAATCACTGCAGATGGTGACTGCAGCAAGAAATTAGAAGATGCTTACTCCTTGGAAGGAAAGTTATGACCAACCTGGATAGTATTTTCAAAAGCAGAGACATTACTTTGCCGACTAAGGTCCATCTAGTCAAGGCTATGGTTTTTCCTGTGGTCATATATGGATGTGAGAGTTGGACTGTGAAGAAGGCTGATCACCGAAGAATTGATGCTTTTGAAGTGTGGTGTTGGAGAAGACTCTTGAGAGTCCCTTGGACTGCAAGGAGATCCAACCCGTCCATTCTAAAGGAGATCCAACCAGTCCATTCTGAAGGAGATCAGCCCTGGGATTTCTTTGGAAGGAACGATGCTAAAGCTGAAACTCCAGTACTTTGGCCACCTCATGCGAAGAGTTGACTCATTGGAAAAGACTCTGATGCTGGGAGGGATTGGGGGTAGAAGGAGAAGGGGACGACGGAGGATGAGATGGCTGGATGGCATCACTGACTCGATGGACGTGAGTCTGAGGGAACTTCGGGAGATGGTGATGAACAGGGAAGCCTGGCGTGCTGCGATTCATGGGGTAGCAAAGAGTCAGACACGACTGAGCGACTGAACTGAACTGAACTGAGGAACCTGTGTGCTGTGTTCTACAGTGGTTGCACCAATTTACATTCCCACCAATATTGTAGGAAGGTTCCCTTTTCTCTATAGCCTCTCCAGCATTTGCAATTTTTAGACTTTTTAATGATGGTCCTTTATTGGTACCTCAATATAGTTTTGACTTGCATTTCTCTAATGATTAGCAGTGTTGAGCATCTTTTCACATGCTTATTGGCCATCTATATTTCTTCTTTGGAGAAATGTCTGTTTACATCTTGTGAAAATTTTTCAACCGTTTTTTTGTTGTTGTTGTTATCATCGTTGTTCTTGTTCTTGTCAAGTTGTATGAACTATCTGTATATTTTATTAAGCTCTTGAAAGTCACATCATTTGTATTTTCTCTAATTCTGTAGGTTGTCTTTTCATTTTGCTTATGATTTCATTGAGCTTCTATATATTCCAAAGAGCAGTTTCAATGACTTATTAAAACTATGAAAAATTAATTAAATTAATTACCTTAAACACTGCCTTTCCCAGAGTTATTTATATTTAATAGATTGATTTAAAGGAGAAACCCATGTAAAGACTTAAAGTACCCAACATTTAGTTGTGAAATGGCTTAGTGTTTTACTGATAATTTGGAAGACTTGGGTACAAAAAAAGGCTTACTGCTGTCCTTTGAATTATACCACATAGGTAAATGTTTTCACTAGTAATAAAGAATCAGGTGTGTTAATAAAAATATAAATGGTTCATAGGTTTTCTGTGATTGAAAATAATTTTGATTAAAAGATCAAACTTCTTTGTTGATCTACTCTTTAGAAATAATGATAAATGTCAGAAAAATTTGCCATTCTGTGTTCAATATAGATTGCAGTGACTAAGATGAGCAAATAATCCTGTAAGAAATCAGTTAAAAAATCATCTACAAAATTGTTCTAAACCTTCTTATGTATAAAGCTGGAAAATGGGAAAAAAAAAGCCATTTTTGGAGAAAAAACTTATGTATCAGAGGGAAGATTATCTAAATTGTGTGAAAATAAGAATTGGCCCCAAATTAGGGCTGTACTTATTGCCATTCAAAGTTTGCTGAATGGTCAGATGCTGGATAGAATTCTGGCACCATTTATTTGTTTTCTTTTATCTGGTGCATATTTCAACCGTTTATTTTTTTTATATTTTGCCGGTGATGCAATAATGTGATCACTGAAAAATATGTACCTCTGAGAAGGCAATGGCACCCCACTCCAGTACTCTTGCCTGGAAAATCTCATGGATGGAGGAGCCTGGAAGGCTGCAGTCCATGGGGTCGCTGAGGATCAGACACGACTGAGTGACTTCCCTTTCACTTTTCACTTTCATGCATTGGAGAAGGAAATGGCAACCCACTCTAGTGTTCTTGCCTGGATAATCCCAGGGACAAGGGAGCCTGGTGGGGTCCTGTCTGTGGGGTCACACAGAGTCGGACACGACTGAAGTGACTTAGCAGTAGCAGCTATTATTATGTGGTAAGGAAAGATATGCTAAAATAAAAGGATCTTTGAATATCAGTAATTTTTCAAATTTTCCTCAGATAAACACTCACACTTGTAATTTATTTTTTCTCTGTGTTCAACATCAGTGACCTACATAGACCACTGGCCTGGGCTTTAGGAGGGGAGAAAGTGTTTTATCACAAAAAGCCAATGATAGCTTTTGACATCTGTGCTAGATCCATTTCCTACCTGCTGTGCTTAATTTCAGAATTCAGTTTGATCATTAAAATAAAAATCTTGTTGGCTCTTCCATCAATGTGGCAGATTACATCAATTTTCTCCAAGAATCATGTACAATTTCTAGGCACCGGTGCCCCCTGGACTGATTTGGAATTTCAGATCTTGTTACCCTGCTATATGAATTGTTCTAGCACATTGTGGGATGACACCTGAACTATGGAAATACGTTTCTTGACTCTTCCTCAACTCAAGCCCTGAGATAACCTAGTTTTCCCAGTTTTGCTTACTTACTTGTGTTTATTCTTTCATCTCATAAAATCCTTATGGGATCATATCTTTACACTGGAAGAAGACTGATCATTTGGTTTGTGCAAGATGACTTCTCCATCAAAGCTTGCTGTCATGGACAAAGTGGGTCTGGATGTGCAGGCTGAGTGCATATTCCCAGTGTCATCCGCCATCATGTTCTGTCTCTGAAGTTTCAGTTTTAAAGAGCAGTTAAGAATGTTAACTCAAAAGTATTAACTAGTAGCTCAATGACTTAAACACTATGTCAACATCCTTAGGAGTCTGTTGCCAGTAGAATTACTGATGCCAAGGTTTTGGTATTAATAAGAGGCACAGGAAAGATACCTATGATTTTGGAGAAGAGGAGCAACTGGTAGATTTTGGGTGCTGTAAAGAAGAGATGCAAATTTTCTTTAGAGAGACAAAAGTAATAAATAGAGTCTTGTTGAGTCTGCTTTGCAGTTACTCCTAACGAGTACTGCTGAGTGCAGATTTACTAGTTTACTAGTTGTGAAGAAGACAAGTGCTTTTTATTCTAATTCCTTCTTAGACATGCTAGCTCTGTCCATTCCAGACCCTAAAGCAGAAACATGGATGGCATCCTACACTCACCAGGTGACTAGCCTCTATCACTTTTTCTTTGGTAAACGTATCTTGTAATCATTTTGTCCTTTTCTGTTCCTATGGCTTTCAGATCATTATCTGAACATCCGCAGAGGGCTTCGAGATCTTTCTTTCCTCTCCCTGTATAGTGCACCCGAAGAGATTTTTGTAATGAGCAGATATCATGTCACTTCCCTGATTAAAAATATTTGAGACTCCCTAGCACACAGTATAGTCCTTGGGAATGGGAAAGGGTAAATGGAATAAGTAGAAACCTTGCCAGGTGCTTCAGACATGTGCCTTCCTTCCTGGATTGAGAATCAATGATCTATAAGACAGTAATATTCAACACTTATCTCAGACAATATTTGAAATGTTGTATGTGTGTTTACCCATTTAATGCTGACAAATATTTTATGGTGTATGTACTCATAGAGCTTCCCTGGTGGCTCAGATGGTAAAGAATCTGCCTGCAATGTGGAGACCTGGGTTCAGCCCCTGGCTTGGGAAGATCCTCTGGAGGAGGGCATGGCAACCCACTCCAGTATTCTTGCCTGAAGAATCTCCATGGACAGAGGAGCCTGTCAGGCTACACTCCATGGGGTCACAAAGAGTCAGATACAACTGAGCAACTAAACATAATATGGGTATTCTATGTATGTCTATTTTACAGATGGAGAAACTGAGGCACAGTAAGGATAAATAATTTCTCCAAGATGATAAAACTCATTAGTAGCAGAAGCATGAAACAAATTGGAGATATTCTGGATCCCAGGTCTATGCTCCTAGTGTTACTGACTCAGTCATATCCAACTCTTTGTGACCCCATAGACCATAGCCCACCAGGATCCTCTGTCTTTGGGATTCTCCAGACAAGAATACTGGAGTGGGTTGCCATTTGCTTCTGCAGGAGATCTTCCCAATCCAGGGACTGAACCCAGGTCTCCTGCATTACAGGCAGATTCTTTGCCATCTGAGCCACCATGGAAGACCCCTGTGTTCCTAAGTGCTATGCTATTCTTGCTCCCTTAGATGGAGTTCTAGTTTCTTCTGCCTATGTTGGTGCTATGGGACATCTGCTATATTCTTCACTTTCAGCTCTCTGGTCTTTTAAAACCCATTAGTATTTTCATTGGATTTATTTTAGTTGGGGCTAATTTAGTTGTAAAATAATCATAAAGATTTTTGATCCTTGAATGATTTACTGAACTAGGTAGTAAAATCCTGGAAAAACAGAATGGGATATAATTTCTCATTTATTGGATGCCTTCAATGTGAACCTAACTGACGTTAATATAGGAGTTGGCACAATATACAAAAAGTTGCTTAATATTAAATTTTTTGGGGAGGCAGATTCCTTTGGAATTCTAGTTAAACAAGGATTAAAATAAAAATCTTCTTGAAGAGTTAAACCCTTAAGTTCTCTAAGAGGTAAACTACTGATAATGCAGGAAGCACTGGTTTCACACAATAAATCAGAGAAGGAGGGCAGTGGATTGTTTCAAAAAGTAAGATGAAGGAAGACTTCTGACTCTTCACATCCTTGAAATCATGATTCTGTGGTTGGCAAAAATGCTAAAGAAGAAACTTTCACTGCTATGATATGACATAAATGAGTTTGTTAAGAAAGGCTTGTCTATATTACCTTTTTTTTTTTTTTTGCATTTTATTTATTTATTTATTTTTAATTTTATTTTACTTTATTTTACTTTACAATACCGTATTGGTTTTGCCATACATTGACATGAATCCACCATGGGTGTATATTAGCTCCCAATCCCGAATCCCCCTCCCACCTCCCACCCCACATCATCTCTCTGACTCATCCCTATATTACCTTTTAATCATTGTATTGGTCATATGGCTATCCTTTCAATGTTATGGTGGTTTGTTCAATCACCCCTGTCCTTAAACTTTTAGAATTTTGAATCACTAACTGGCTACCTGAGCTGGAACAATTAGAGGAAGAACCACACACAGGAAAGATGTTTTGATTTGCATATTATCTAAGGCTCTACAAAATATATTTATAAATTCATGTAGAAATTGGGTGAAGGATAATGTTAAGAAAAAGGTAAATACTAATTAATGATAAAGTATCTGTTATTAATGTTTCTCAAAATAGGCTAGATATAGGCATTGACATTTTCTTTCATGTACGCAAGCACCACATTTTTTCTCTTTTGGGCATGTTTCCAATTTGTTAATACATGCAATATAAAATAGTAATGAGATCTTTATATCATAGTCATACTTTCTTCTCTGCAACTTTCTGTTTTTAAAATAATTTTATTTATTTATTTGCTTTCATTGCTGGGTGGGCTTTTCTTTATTTGCAACGAGCAGGGGCTACTCTCTAGGTGTGGTGCACGGGCTTCTCATTTTGCTGGCTTCTCTTGCTGTGGAGCACAGGCTCTAGGGTCTGTGGGCTTCAGGAAATATGGCTCCCAGGCTCTAGAGTGTAGGCTCAATAGTTGTGGTGCATGGGTTTAGTTGCTCAGGGGTATGTGGGATCTATCCAGATCAGGGATTAAACCCATGTCTCCTGAAGTGGCAGGAGGATTTTCTACCGCTGAGCTACCAGGCAAGCCCTTTGTAACTTTCTTTACTCCTAATAAATAAAAAATTTTTCCTCTTTGATTTCCTGTGTGATGAGATTTTTCAAGAATAGTGTCATCATTATTGGGGAACTATAGCATTACCTGGAGAAGGCAATGGCACCCCACTCCAGTACTCTTGCCTGGAAAATCCGTGGACGGAGGAGCCTGGTAGGCTGCAGTCCATGGGGTCGCTAAGAGTCGAACACGACTGAGCGACTTCACTTTCACTTTTAACTTTAATGCATTAGAGAAGGAAATGGCAACCCACTCCAGTGTTCTTGCCTGGAGAATCCCAGGGACGGGGGAGCCTGGTGGGCTGCCGTCAATGGGGTCGCACAGAGTCGGACACGACTGGAGCAACTTAGCATAGCATTACCTTTTCTTGTAGAGTAGTTAGGATGAATGTGCTGACCGAAAAGTTTTATTGAGATATAATTTACATACCATAAAATTTTCCTAAGTGTATAGTTTATAGGTTGGCTTCCCTGGCAGCACAGATGGTAAAGAATCTGCCTGCAGTGCAGGAGACCTGAGTTCGATCCCTGGTCTTTGATCCTGGTATCCCCTGGAGAAGGAAATGGCAACCCACTCCAATATTCTTGCCTGGAGAATTTCATAAACAGAGGAGCTTGGCTGGCTAAAGCCCATGGGGTCACAAAGAGTCGAATATCACTGAGTGACTAATACTTCACTTCACAGATTATACACATTTAAATGTATGGTTCAGTGAATTTTAGCATATTCACAGAGCTGTACAGTCATCAATATTGATGTTGGTATTGACTGACAGACAATTTATCTTGCAAACAAATGATGTAAGCTTATGGTATTACTAAATACAGTACAGTACTGTGAATATCTGTTCCTTATGATTTTAATACCATTTTATTTTATCTATTTTTTTTAATTGTAAGAATATAATGTATAAAACATATAAAATGTGTGTTAATCAAGTGTTTTTATTATTGGTAACTTACCAGTCAACAATAGGCTATAAGTAGTTAATTTTGGGAAGGAGTCAAGTATTGTACATAGATTTTCAACTGCATGGAGGGTCAGCACCTCTAATACCTGCATTGCCTTATAGGTTTTTATGGGAATTAAATATGTTAACGTGTATTAAGTTTTTAGAATGGGACCTGGTGTGTATTAATATTATATAAAGTTTTTTTTTATATCTATTAGATTTATTATTTTTTCTTTTTTTTAATTTATTTTTTGAAATTTTATTTTTACTTTATTTTACTTTACAATACCGTATTGGTTTTGCCATACATTGACATGAATCCACCATGGGTGTATACGAGCTCCCAATCCTGAATCCCCCTCCCACCTCCCACCCCATATCCTCTCTCTGGATCATCCCTGTGTACCAGCCCCAAGCATCCTGTATCCTGTATTGAACATAGGCTGGTGCTTCGTTCTTACATGATAGTATACACGTTTCAATGCCATTCTCCCAAATCATCCCACCCTCTCCCTCTCCCACAGAGTCCAAAAGTCCGTTCTATACATCTGTGTCTCTTTTGCTTCTCGCATACAGGGTCATCATTGCCATCTTTCTAAATTCCATATATATGTGTCAGTATACTGTATTGGTGTTTTTCTTTCTGGCTTACTTCACTCTGTATAATAGGTTCCAGTTTCATCCATCTCATTAGAACTGATTCAAATGAATTCTTTTTGATGGCTGAGTAATACTCCATTGTGTCTATGTACCACAGCTTTCTTATCCACCACATTAACAAATTGAAATATAAAAGCCATATGATTATCTCAATAGATGCAGAGAAGGCCTTTGACAAAATTCAACATCCATTTATGATAAAAACTCTCCAGAAAGTAGGAATAGAAGGAACATACCTCAACATAATAAAAGCTATATATGACAAACCCACAGCAAACATTATCCTCAATGGTGAAAAATTGAAAGCATTTCCCCGAAAGTCAGGAATAAGACAAGGGTGCACACTTTCACCGCTACTATTCAACATAGTTCTGGAAGTTTTGGCCACAGCAATCAGGGCAGAAAAATAAATAAAAGGAATCCAAATTGGAAAAGAAGAAGTAAAACTCTCACTGTTTGCAGATAACATGATCCTCTACATAGAAAATCCTAAAGACTCCACCAGAAAATTATTAGAGCTAATCAATGAATATAGTAAAGTTGCAGGATATAAAATCAACATACAGAAATCCCTTGCATTCCTATACACTAATAATGAGAAAGTAGAAAAAGAAATTAAGGAAACAATATATAAAGTTTTTAAATATTACTACTAGTTTGATTATCATCATTTTACCTTAAAGAAAAGGGATATGGGTGCTCTTGGTGAATTAGCTGTTCTCCCTGAAGTAATCAGTGAAATGAAAACCTCTCTTTAAGGCAGAGATTTTAGCACTTAATCTTCAAGCATGCATTTGCCACATCTGTAAATGGCATCTTCTTGAGTCAGGAATAGAACCATAGATTCCTTTTATGAGTGAAAGAGTGAAGAATGCACTATTTTTCCTGGGGATCAACTGCCTTTTCTTTCCTTGCTTTAGCTCACACGGGGGTAGTTCCCTCCTTGCAAAATTCCATCTCCATAACAGAGGAAAAGAATCAAGTGGTTATGGGAAAATTGCAGTTTTCCCCATTCTAACAACAAAACAGATGAAAGTCCTTTAAAAAGAGTCCTGTACTAAGGCCAATTTTTGCAGTACACTTCAAAATAATCTCTATTCTTCAACCACGCTGTCACTTCCAATAGATTTTTTTTTCAAAGCTAAATAGAATGGCTTATTTACTCCAGACTTGTCTTGTGAAATCTAAGCTGGTTGGCTAATCTCTGTCTCACAACCTTAGCAGGTGGGAAAAACTTTTGGTGCAGAAGGTATTATATTTCTCAAGTGGCTGAAAAATAAGGGACCCTTGAAAATGAGCATTCTCTTTGCCTTTTTGCTTTTCCTGGAACAACTCTGATAGTATAGTGCTTAACCTTGTAAAAACTTTATAATATCTTTACCACTTCTGAAGTGGATAATGAGAGAAATAACATCATTTCTAATGAACAAATGTCATTTACTATGGAGCTGCATTTTCTGGGAGAGCCAAAGTGAGTGTATTCTCTAATAGACAATGTGAACCTCTGGGGGAACTGTTTCCAGTACTGCATTGTTAAGTTAATCACTTAAATAATTGCTTCTGTTATAAAAGTTTTATATTAAAAAAGCAAGGTGGGAGGGGGATTCAGGATTGGGAGCTAATATACACCCATGGTGGATTCATGTCAATGTATGGCAAAACCAATACGGTATTGTAAAGTAAAATAAAGTAAAAATAAAATTAAAAAAAATAATAATAAAAATAAAAAAGCAAACAAACAGGATATGCTAGAATATGTCTTTTAAGTGAATATCTATATTGTACCTTTAATGTCAATTAAAATTTTACTACTTAAAATGTCTCAAAACTTTTGAGTTCCATAGTCAATTGATTTTCTCAAAGTGGGTCTGATTACATTTGTCTGATTACATTACATTTCTTTACTCAGTGCTGCCAGTAATCCACCTAGTTTTAGAGGTAGTAGTAGCCCAGTGGCTTTAATAAAATGTTTCCTATATTTTCTATATCCTGCATAGATTTTTCCTAACCATGTCTCCAGGATAAGTTTTAGATTATTTAATCATGCTAAGCACTTTTAAAAAAGTACTAAAGTATGATTATCCAAACAAGAGATCCAACTATCATTGGTTTCATTTTTAAAAAATACTTTAAAAAATTCCAAAATTGAGGTTACCTTTTGAATTCTGTAGCTTACGTGTAGTCTTATTTTTTAAATCGATCTAGCCACCCTATGGGGGGTGGCCACCTTCTCAGGTGGCTCAGTGGTAAAGAATCCACCTGCCAATGCACAAGATACAGGGGTGGGTTCAATCCCTGGGTCAGGAAGATCCCTTGGAGGAGGAAATAAGAGCCCTCTCCAGTATTTTTGCCTGGAAAATCCCACGGACAGAGGAGCCTGGTGGATCCATAGGGTTGCAAAGAGTTGGACATGATCGAGTGACTGAGCACAAGCATGAGCCACTCTATGTCTTTTTATTGGAGCATTTAGTTGATTTACATTTAAATTGATGTTTAGTTCATTTACATTACTGATAGGTTGTACTTATCATCATTTTGTTAATTGCTTTCTGGTTATTTTTATAATTCTTTTTAAGTCTTTTTCTTCTTCTTTTGCTCTCTTACTTTGTGATTTGATTAATATCTTTATTGTTATGTCATAATTCCTTTCTCTTTTGTGTGTGTATATCTATTATAGACTTTGGTTTGTGGTTGCATAAAGGTTTATATACAGAAAACTATATATATATAAATCTATGATTATTTAATTTGTTGATCTTTTAATTTCCTTTTCCTTAACTTCTTAAAAAATATTTACTTATTTTTATTGGAGCATAATTGATTGACAATGTTATGTTAGTTTCAGGTGTACAGCAAAGTAAGTCAGTTATATATATGTCCATTCTTTTTCAATAATCTCTTAATCACTGATCTTTTACAACCATGCATTTTCACTCACCTCCTCTATGATTACAGTTTTTGAGATCATATTTTACATTCTTTTGTGTATTGAGGATATAGATGATTTTGCTACTTTTGTTTGTTAACCCTCCTAATAGATTTATAAAACGAAGATTATGGCATCTGGTCCCATCACGTCATGGGAAATAGATGGCGAAACAGTGGAAACAGTGTCAGACTTTATTTTGGGGGGCTCCAAAATCACCCCAGATGGTGACTGCAGCCATGAAATTAAAAGACACTTCTTGGAAGAAAAGTTATGACTAACCTAGAGAGCATATTCAAAAGCAGAGACATTACTTTGCCGACTAAGGTCCGTCTAGTCAAGGCTATAGTTTTTCCAGTGGTCATGTATGGATGTAAGAGTTGGACTGTGAAGAAGGCTGAGCACCAAAGAATTGATGCTTTTGAACTGTGGTGTTGGAGAAGACTCTTGAGAGTCCCTTGGACTGCAAGGAGATCCAACCAATACATTCTGAAGATCAGCCCTGGGATTTCTCTGGAAGGAATGATGCTAAAGCTGAAACTCCAGTACTTTGGCCACCTCATGTGAAGAGTTGACTCATTGGAAAAGACTCTGATGCTGGGAGGGATTGGGGTCAGGAAGAGAAGGGGACGACCGAGGATGAGATGGCTGGATGGCATCACAGACTCGATGGACATGAGTCTGAGTGAACTCCAGGAGTTGGTGATGGACAGGGAGGCCTGGCATTCTGCGATTCATGGGGTCGCAAAGAGTCGGACACGACTGAGCGACTGAACTGAACTGAATTGAACAGATTTATAGTAGCTGCTTAACTTCTCACTGTGTTCATCAGAACATCTCTGAAATTAACTGCATTTTTTTAATCATTACCTTGAACTCTTTATTGGTATATTTCTTACCTTCACTTTACTTAGTTCTTCTTCTGAGGCTTTATCCTATTCCTTCATTTGGAACATATTCCTTTGCTGCCTGGTTTGGTCTAATTCTCTGTGTTTATTTGTACGTATTAGGTAGTTTGTTGCATTTCTTGATCTTGGAGAAGTGGCCTTTTTTAGGAGATGCCTTATGGGACCCAGCAGCGTACTACCCAGCTGTTGCCAGAGCTATATTCTCTGGCCCCTATGTGGACAACGTGTGTCCTTCTCTTGTGGTGGGGCCAACTACTGTGGGTGTGTGGGTAGGCTGGGCTGGTCCCCAGCCTAGTTGGCTGGCAGGCCCTGTTTAGTATGGAGGCTGCCAGCTGCTGGTGGTTGGGGGCTAGGTTCCCGCATGATTGTCTGTATACCTAAGTCTAGTGCTGGCCCCTAGTGAGTGGGATCAGTTTCTGGGGCAGCTTGTTGCAGGTCCCAGGTGTCCTGGCACTGTTGCTGGCCCACTGGTGTATGGGGCTGGGTCCCAGCTTATCTGGTTGTGGGACTTCAGGGATCCGGTGGGCTGAGACCATCCCATTGATAGGCTGGGCTGGGTTCTAGAGCAGCTCACTGAATTGCTAAAAAAAAAAAAAAAAAAAAAAATTCCAACAATTAAAATCTTGGACCAGACAGCTTCACAAGGTGAGTTCTACCAAATATTTAAAGAAGAATAGTTCTCAAACTATTCCAAAAATTGAAGAAAAATGAGCTCTTCCAAACTAACTCTATCATGCCAGGATCTTCCTGATATCAAAATCAGACAAGGACAATAGAAAAAGGGAAAATTATAGACCAATACCATTGATGACCATATGTGAAAAAACCCTCAATCAAATGTTAGAAAACCAAACTGAATAATACATTAAAGAATCATATACCATGATCAGATGAAGATTATACTTGGGATGTGAAGATGGATCAGTATCTGAATCTAATGATACACCACATAGCACATTGAAAAATAAAAATAATCACAACAGATACAGAAAAACATTTTTAAAAAATTCAACATATATTTAGGTAAAAACTTAACAAGTGAGTATAGAGGGAAAATAGTTGAATATAGTAAAGGCCATATATGACTAGTCCAAAGTTAACATTATATTCAAAGTTGAAAAACAAAGTATTTTGTCTAAGATTAGAAACAAAACAAGGATGTCCACTCTTGCCAATTTTATTAAATATAGTATTAGAAGTTCTAGCCACAGCAGTCAGACAAGAAAATGTAAGAAAAATGAATCCAAATTGGAAAGGAAGACATAAAATTGTCACTGTTTGTAGGTGGCGTGATAGTATATACAGAAAATCTTGAAGAAGATACTAAAAAAACTATTAGAGCTAGTAAATGAATTCAGGACAATTGCAGGACACAAAATTAATACAAAGAAATCTGCTGAATTTATATACACTAACAACAAACTATCAAAATGAGAAATTCTGAAAACAATCCCATTTAAAATTTCATCAAAAAGAATAAATTGCCTTAAGGAATAAATAAAAAGAAGTAAAAGTCTTGTACTTAGAAAACTATGGACACTTATGAAGGGAGTTGAAGATGACATAAATGATGGAAAGATATATTATGTTCATGAATTAGAATAAATAATATTGCTAAAATGACCATACTAAGACAATTTGCATATTGAATTCGATCTCTATAAAAACTCTAATAGCATTCTCACAGAACTAGGACAATTACTCTTTAAATTTGTGTAGAACCACAAAAGATCCAAACAGACAAGGCAATATTGAGAAAGAAGAACAGAGATAAAGGTGTCACACTTTCTGTTTTTAAACTGTACCATAAAGCTACATTAATCAAAAAAGTATGTAACTAGCACAAAAATGGGCATGTCGATTGATGAAACTCAATAGATAGTTCAGAAATGAACACATACTCATGTGACCAATTAATTTACAATGGAGGCAAGAATATACAATTGGAAAAAGACAAGCCTCGCCAGTAAATGGTTTTGGGAAAGCTAAACACCTTATATACAGGAAAATCAAACTGGACTTTGTCACATCATATACAAAAATAAATTCAAAATCAAATTAGAGACTTAAATGTAGGACCTGAAACCATAAAACTTGTAAAAGAAAACACGGGCAATATATTCTTTGAAACCGATCCTATCAATAATTTTTTTGGATATGTATCCTCAGGCAAGGGAATCAAAAGCAAAAATAAACAAATGGTACTACATCATAATAAAAAACTTTCACATAGTAAAGAAAATTATCAGCAAGATGAAAAAGACAGCCTACCAAATAGGAGAAGGTATTGCAAATGATAAATTTGATAAGGGATTAATATGCAAAATATATGAGAACTCACATGACTCAACATCCAAAGAACAATCTGATTAAAAAGTGCCCTGAATAGACATTTTTCTGAAGAAAACATACAGATGGCCAGGAGCACATGAAAAGATGTTCAATATTTCTAGACATCAGAGGAATGCGAATTGAAACAACAATGTGATGTCATTTCACACATATCATAATGGCTATTATCAAAAAGATAACAAATAACAAATGTTGGTGAGGATGTGGAAAAAAGGGAACTCTCTTGCATTTTGATGGGAATATAAACTGGTGCAGTTATTACTGAAAACAGTTTGGAAGTTTTAAAAAACAAATTAATAAAGAGTAGAACTATCATGTGATCAGCAATTCCTTTCCTGTGTATTTTTCCAAAGAAAATCAGAAGAGTAATTCCAAAAGATATATGCATCCCTATGCTCATTGCAGCATTATTTAGAATAGCCAAGATATAAAGCAACCTGTGTCTATAAACTGATCAGTACAACATGGATGGACTTGGACAGCATTATGCTAAGTGAAATAAGTCAGACAGAGGAAAACAAATACTGTATAATATCACTTCTATGTGGAATCTTAAAAACAACAAATAAACAGATGTAACAGTATAGAAACAGAAACTTAGATGTAAAGAACAAACAGGTGGGTGCCAGAAGGGAGGCTGAAGGGAATATGGTTAATAATAATGCAATGTCTGTGTAATGAGAGATGATAACTATATTTACCATATTAATCATTTTTTAAGGAACAGAAATATCTAATCATTATGTTGCACACATAGAACACAGGAACTAACATAGCATTGTAGGTCAATTATAATTCAAACAAACAAGAAATATACTCACAGAAAAAGAGTTTGCATCAATATTTGTGGTTGCCAGTGGTGGAATGTTTGGGAAGATGGAATTTGATGAAGGTGGTTAAAATGTACAAACTTACAGTTGTAAGACATATAAGTTCTAAGGATGTAATATATGACCAATGTGATGAATACTGCTATATGTTATATATGAAAGTTGTTAATAGAGTAAATCTTGAGTTTTCATGACAAGGAAAATACATTATTTTTCTTATTTTATGTCTATATGAGATGATAGAAGCTTACTAAACTTATTGTAGTAAATATTTCAGTGATGTACTGGAGTCAAATTATTATGCTAATACACGTTAAACTTAGACAGTGTTTATCTCAGTCTTGTCCGACTCTTTGCCACCCCATGAACTGTAGCTTGTCAGGCTCCTCTGTCCTTGGGATTTTCCAGGCAAGAGTACTTGAGTGGGTTGCCGTTCCTTTCTCCAGGGGATCTTCCCAACCCAGGGATTGTACCCGGGTCTCCTGCAATGCAAGTAGTTTCTCTACTGTCTGAGCCATCAGGAAAGCCCAAACTTGTACAATACTGTATGTCAATTATATCTCAATAAAACTGGAATAAAAGATGACACTTTTGCTTAGTGTGGGCATAAATGAGTACTGTTCTGTATTGTTAGTATAAATTGGTATAATTTTCTAGAATAATAACCAAGTATGCTTCTAAGCATGAATCTAAGCATTTAACAATAAAGATACTCGTAAAAATGTTTTAACTACAACAAAAAATGCAATTGGAAATGTTTAAAATTATGTGATTTATTGGGTAAATTATGGTACATAGAAGGTGTATATATGCTTGTAATATATGTCATAGAAATTTTATTTTAGTTGAAAAGTTGGTAGCTGAAAAAAGCTTGTTGTAAGCAAGGTATAAATTATCCATTATATATATATATCCATTATGAATTATCCAAGACAATTTGGAATATATATTCTCCAAAATATTTACACTTTATTTAAAAATAAAACAAATACTATGATATGTTTTAGACTGATAGTTTATTTTGTGGCTAAAATTTCTCTTATCATATTGTCTGATTTCCCATCCTATCTCTGTATCCTAATGGTATGTCATATCAATCAAACTGCTTAATGTCTCATTTTAAGTTTTTTATTATAAAATTAAGAAAGTACATTTACCTATCTCCTAAAGCTATTCTGTTTGAAAATTGAGACCAGGTAAAGCTGTAATAGCCATTTATTGATTTTGCTTTAAATATGAGCTATTGTTATGTAAGTTAAAGGTTGTATCGTAGTTATAAACTTCAAAATTATCCAGAATAGATGATTAAACTGATTCTATTCTGCTTATGTTTTCATATCCACTGTAAGAGCATTTATCAGGTGGTCAGATACTATGGTACTCTGGTGCAAACACAAAGGCATGAGAGATAGTAGTGAAGAGTGGCTAAAACAAGCCTTCATTGTATTTTACCAGCCATGTGCTATATCCCAGTGAAAGGGCTCCCAATGGCTAGCAGAAGCAACCATAGGATTCATTCGCAAGTAAAATTCAGTGTCTTGTTACATGAATAACAACTAATAATCTTCATATATTAAATTTTATAGTTTATGAGATTAATTCTATCATCCTTCCCATGAAGAAAAAGGATTGCTTTCTTTTTTTCTGTCTGTAAGCATATCAGAACTCTTGAAATTCCACCTGTTAGTGACATTCAATCAGGTCACCTACTTTAGTAATGTTACTTCAAACTTAAAAAGTTTTAACTTTGCCATTATTTTCAATGGCCTAAATCGTCTTCAAAATGTTTCAGAGAAAATGCTGAATTTTACACAGTACCCATTTCAAATAACAGAATAATATATCAAGCTATACTCTGTTCTCTCTCATATTCTGTGCTATTGAAATCTACCTGCTGTTTAAATTCCATAGCCTGGCACTCTGATATTAACCTTGAGCCCTAAACTCCACAGGATTTAGCAAACATACAGACAATGTCCTATTAACTTACTCTTTGCCTTCCTTTCTCTGTATCTCTCAGATATGAGCTTGTAATTTTCCGTGTTGGGGCACTTGTGTGTAATAGCTTGTGCCATCTAATTGAATGAGGGGTTTAAAGAACATTAAGCACTTAGAGGGAAATTGTGCCAGAATATAATGCCCTTTCCTTGCTGTCAGCTAGCCTCTGGCTCCTAATCAATAGGCTGATCAACAGCTGTAGAAGGGACAAGTGTGACTGAAAAACTGTGTACTCTAATGAGTAGGGAAACAGACAGAAAATGGATCCTTTTCAAATGGAGATGGAAATAAAAATTACAGAACTGAGATAAAAATAATTGATTCAATGTTCTACAAACATTTTTTAAATGCCCACTGTATGCATAGTTCTCGCTATGTGTCAAGGAAAATGCAAATATAAATAATATTCTTTTAATACGAGCAGATCCTGGGAACAGACTGCTTTGGAATAGGGCTATCTATACCCACAGAGTCTGATGTTATTGTTTATATCACCATCACAGTACAAAAATCGTATGTCCTTTTTAATGCTGCTCTATGTGCTTTTCTTTTGACAAGAGTGACATTAAGTCTGAATGTTTATGAATTAAAAATACAAGAGAAAGCTGCTATGTAGGACAGGCAATGGAGGAGGGTAGCTAACAGTTGGTGCAAAAGTAATTGCGGTTTTGCTTTGTTGAATTTTGCAGTTTGATATTGGAATATATTCTTGAATATGTTAAGAATATATATTTAATATTTATTTAAGAATATATTCCAATTCAAACTGCATTCAGATTGGCAATAATGATTTAAAATTGAGTCCAGACCACAATTACATTTGTACCAATCTAATACAAGAAAATAATTGTTTTTCTCCAAAGCCCATGTTGTCTCCTAAAATAATCTATACCAATCACTAGGGTGCCAGATAATTAACAATTTTGCCACCAGTTTATTTATAATCTCACAATACATGAAATCTTTAACTCTAAACCCTGGCTAGTGACCGAAGCCAGGAGCTTCTGTGACTGTTCTGCTAATAATAAAAAGAAGAAAGGAAAAAAAAAAACGATGAAAAATATAAAACACCAGCAGAGGAGAGGCCGTTTTAGTTCTTTTCACAAATAGTGAGGAAAATAAAAACTCTTTTCATCTCCTTATATATATATATATTTATAACTGCCAAGCCTACAGCATTTGTCAGTGGCAGATCAAATATTAAAAGCAAATTTTAATAAGTGAGACTCAAAAAGGGATTTATAAAGCTCAAGGGATTTGGAGAGGAGTGTTCTATTCAGGGAATTCCATAGCTTGGGGGCATAACAGGTGAATGCTCTGCTGCCCAAGGATGAGAGACCTGACAAGGGGTTGATGAATTTGAGATTTATTATTAGAAAGTAAGGAGTGAAGGTATGTATAAATGGAGGCCAGTTCTGATAGGAGTGAAAGGGAAGTTCCACAGAGGTAATGAAAAACTCTGAGCCAAATTTTAAAGTCAATGTACTGACTGATAGCAAGTGAGTATAAATCTGCCATAACTGAAGTAATGTGATTGAATTTACTGCCATGAGTAAATGCATGGGTTGCTGCAGGTGGAACTATGGTGAGCTTTGTGAGTGTTCAGATTTGGAGAGTTTCCCTATTGACATAATCTAGAAGTCATAACAGTACCCATTATAACAGTGAAAGCAGCACAAGTGCTTTAAAAATGTTAGTGGAATAACTGCTTTAAATTTCTGGAAGAGCTCAATGAAAGAGTTTCCCTTTGGTAAAAACTGAGAGAGTTAACTGTAAATGATTGAGGAAACAGAGTTATGCAGAAAGTTTTGTAAAGTAACAGTAAGATCTTCATAAGTGCTATTTAAAGTGAAAATGGAGAAGGAGGCAAGTAACTGGAGACACACTTTATCTGGTGACTGGAGAAGGTAAAGGTGAATATAAGATATCAGCATTCCATTATACAAGATAAATAATTGCTTTTTATAGTAAAGGGATTTCTAAGTTCTGGACAGGGGCTATTCTTACAATAAAAACACTGTGAAACATTTCCCTGAGATATTAGGGCTAATAAAATTTCTTCCATATAACGTGCTCTTCTGCCCCCATACTTATTGGAAATGAAAATGTTTACTGTCAATGGAGTTTAAAAGAGGCCCACTCTACAGCATCGTGGAGAAGGAAATGACAACCCACTCCAGTATTCTTGCCTGGAAAATCCCATGGATGGAGGAGCCTGGTAGGCTACAGTCCATGGGGTCACAAAGAGTCGGACACGACTGAGCAACTTCACTTCACTTCACTACAGCATCAACATTCCATTCAGAATCTAAAGGCTTGATGGAATCAACTTCAATCTTTTCTTAATTTTTATTTGTTTCTTCATGTCCTCTTTAATATTTTTTGACTTACCTGTTTGATCAAAAAGTTTAGAATCTTTGAGGACAGGAACATGTCTTTCTTTTGTTGTCTCCAGTGTCTAACACAAGTATTGCACAAAGACATTTTGTGTTTTTAAAATACTTTAATTCAAAAAGTTGATTCTAACATGTACATTGATGATTTAGGGATGCTTTTAAAAAAATTGAAATTACCTCCTGTCTTAGTTCATTTGCACTGCCTTAACAGAATGCCATAAACCAGACAGCTTATAAACAAAACACATATATTTCTCACAGTTTAGGGCACTGGAAAGTTTAAGATCAAGGTGTTGGCAGATTTGGTGTCTGGTAAGAATTTATGTCCTGTTTCCTAAAGTGAAAAATGAAAGTGTTAGTCACTCAGTCATCTCTGACTCTTTGCAACCATATGGACTTGAGACTGCCAGGCTCTTCTGTCCATGAGATTCTCTAGGCAAGAATGTTGGAATGTATAGCCATTTCCTTCTTCAGAGGATGCTCCCAAGCCAGGGATCAAACCCCGGTCTCCTGTGTTGAGGCAGATCCATTGTCTGAGCTACCAGGGAAGATCTGTTTTCTAGACAGCTGTCTATTCCTTGTGTTCTCACATGGTGGAAGGGATGAGAGATCTTCCTGGGGTCTCTTTATATCAGAACACTGACCTACTCTCATGACCTAATTACTTCCGAAAACCTTATCTCTTAATACCATCACATTGACAGTTAGGATTTTAATATATGAATTGGATAGAAACAACTGTTCAGTTCATAACACCTCCTGTGTACATTTTTTTTTTCCTTGCTATCATCTATAGCTGTATTAAATTGGACACAGTTAAATAGTTTATCTGGGACATAGTAAAAGTAGATGAGAATGATTTATCAATTCCATAATTTATTTTGCTTTTTCAATTTATTCAACAAATGTTGTTGATCATCTATCTTTTGCTAGGCACTCTTCAAGTGTTTGAGATACATTAGTGAACTAAATTGACAAAAGTCCCTTTCCTTTGTATAGCTTATATTTTAGTGGGATGTAGCAGACAATAAGCAACATCAAAAAAAGTATACTGTAAAATATTTTATAACGTGATGAGTGCTATGGAAAAACAGTCTAAAGAAAGGTAAGGAGAACTGGGAATTTGGTAGGGGTGCAGAGGAAGTTAAAATTTAAAGTAAGTTGTTAGGAATTAGGTGAAGATTGAGTAAAGCTTTAAAAGAAATGAAGAGATTAGCCATGTGCATTTCTAGGGGAGCAGCCAATGCAGGGGACTCAAAACAACAATGTTCAAGGAGAGCCGATGGGGGGAAAATAGCACCAGCTGGTGCCTAGTTTCTATGGCCTGGTAGAGCATGTTCTAGTCATATAATAAACGCATTAGCTTTTATTCCGGGTGAAATGGGATATCCGTGAGGAGATTTAAATACAGAAATGACATGTTCTAACTTTAAACATATGCTTTTTAAAGGGCTTCCCTGATAGCTCAGTTGGTAAAGAATCTGCCTGCACTGCAGGAGACCCCAGTTCGATTCCTGGGTCAGGAAGATCCCCCGGAGAAGGGAAAGGCTACCCACTCCAGTATTCTGGCCCAGAGAATTCCATGGACAGTCCATGGGGTCACAAAGAGTCAGACATGATCCAGCCACTTTCACTGGTTTAAAGGATGCTGGCCATGCAGTTTAGGCAACAAGGTTGGAAAATATATACATTGAGATCTTGTGACACTCCACTCACTGTTGATTGGTGTAGATGAGAAAAGATGATGGCATGAGAATGAAACTTGGTGGGAAGTATAGAAATAATAGGTCTTATGCTTTTAAAACTTGATCTGTTGGGTAAGTTTTCTTATAAGAAACTGTAAAATAATTAAAACAGTGAAATATAACCGAGATATGATATTAAATGATTATATAATATGTGGCTTTTACACACTGGCCTTTCTTGGTAATTCTGTGTCATGGAGATTTTAAAAATGGAAGTGAACTTAGAGATCGCCTAGTAATTTTTAAAAATTTATTTATTTTTAATTGAAGGACAATTGCTTTACAGTATTGTATTGGTTTCAAACAAATATCAAATATCATGAATCAGTCACAGTGAATCAGACATCAGTGATCTGAAGCTCAGATTGGGGTTAATTGAAGAATTTCAGAGAATTATCTATTACAAAAGTAAACAAATATTTAACTAATCATTTCCTTTCTTTCCAAATTTTAGTCTAATGTTGATAAATACTGTTATCATGTAAGAATCATGAACAGAGGCAGAAAAATATGGCATGAAAACTAAGTTACAGAAACAGTTAAGAAGAAAGGAGATGGAGCAATTTACCATTCTATTCTATGTCTTTGTTTCTTCTCTGTCAATCTCTGTTGTGTTTAGTACCAAAATATGGATAGCTTTTAGTATTTGAAAGAAGATAATGGAGGAGAAATGCCAGAACAAAAATAAGAAGTGAAACTGTTTTTTTTTACATTGACTTCTTTTCAGATATTAGTTTCTGAGAAAATTAACGAAGAGATAGTTTAGTAAATCTAAATTCACCCCCTTCTTTCTTTCTTTCTCTGTCATTGATAATTATTTTTTAAAAGGTAAAATCTCTTTTCACACAGTTGAAAAATAAACATAGGCTAAGCATTTTGTTGAACTAATTATTAACAAGTGAATCAAGCAGATGTAACAGTTGGTTCAAGGCAAACGCCAAAGAACAGACATATTTATAAATCAGGAATATTTAAATGAATGAGCAAATGACAGAGAACTGACTTTTTCCACTATGAGGGAGGAAAATCAATTGAACCTTTGCCTAACAGAATTTATTTGCCTGTCTGTAGACCAGAATTATTTTGCATTGCTATCAGTTATTTACAACTTACAGAGTTGTAAAATAGCTGAAAGGCAATGGAAAGACATAGAGCTCCCATATATAATAGGACTTAGCAACCCAGAAGAGTGTTCTCTAAACAATGTACTTTTTTAAAAATTGAAGTACATTATCTTCCTCTCTATCTATATAACTACCTATTGATCTATCTATCATATACCTATGCCCATTGACTTAGCATTAGTTTTTAGGAAATTCCCTTAGCAAACAGAAAAATTTGGTCTCTGTTACTCTCCTATCTCTAATCTGTATTGAAAGCAACTAATCAAAATATGTGACTGATATAATTTTTCTCATTTCTCACTCAAAAATCATCTAATATCTGAAGACTATTGGTCAGTAGTATACAAATATTAATTAAAAGGTGAAAAAAATCCTAGATAACAGTATTTCTGTCTTTGTCACAAAATCTAAATCTTTTTTATGCCTGTATTTGATATTGCTTAGTATTTCCTTAGTCTCTTCTGTTAGTTACGTTAAAAAGTTCTTTATATTCCTATTGATACTTAATAACTTGTAAAGCTGAATTATTTTTGCATTAGTTATTTTAAAAGTACTTTATCACAAGCACACTATTTCTTAAGCAGAAGTGCCAATTAAAATTAGTCTTGCCACTAGTTATTTTTTAAATAAATATAAACATCTGCCAACATAAAGACTCCCTGATAATTATTGAAAATGCACCTGTTCATATTTTCTTTCTTTATGATTCAGTTTTGAGGGATTATACACTACTAGGAATTTGTCCATTTCATCTAGCTTTTCCATTTTGTTGTCATATAATTGTCATCAGTAAACTCTTAAGGTCCTTTGTAATTCTATGCTGTTGATTTTAACTTCTTTTTCATTTCTGAAAAATGAAATTTTATTGATTTGGGTTCTTTCTTTTTTTTATTGATCAGTTTGGCTAAACATTTATCAATTTTCAGTGAACCAACTCAGTTTCATTAATATTTTCTATTGTTTTTTTTTAGTTTCAATTTCAGTTATAATATATCATATAGTATATCAGTTCAGTTCAGTTCAGTCGCTCAGTTGTGTCCGACTCTTTGCGACCCCATGAATTACAGCATGACAGGCCTCCTTGTCCATCACCAACTCCCGCAGTTCACTCAGACTCATGTCCATCGAGCCTGTGATGCCATCCAGCCATCTCATCCTCTGTCATCCCCTTCTCCTCCTGCCCCCAATCCCTCCCAGCATCAGAGTCTTTTCCAATGAGTCAACTCTTCGCATGAGGTGGCCAAAGTACTGAAGTTTCAGCTTTAGC